>JAUCMS010000031.1:19096691-19107658 GCA_032357445.1 Enteromius radiatus | reverse complement strand
ATGCTCATCAATATTTAACATGGCAAGACTGCACCTATATAGCAAGCTCAGTGATTCAAAGAAAAGTAAACTGTTGAAATCATTGAGCTTTCCATATAGGTGCAGTCCTGCCATGTGAGAATTTCCATAATTACGTGACTCATAAAGCACGGTAAAACTAGAAATTACAAATTGTAAACTTTGAATTTTTTGAGAGCTCCATGAAGAAACACTCAAAATGTCAGTACAGTTTAATGTACGCAACACAGCTGCTAAACAACTACACATTTATTAATAAAGGATCTGCATAACTATACTTGTAACTTTTTGTATTGAGGCTTTGTCTGTTGATAAATCAGGTTACACCAATTGATTTAGGAATTAACAGTGTTGCCCTAAAACATTAAAATTCAAGTTCATTGATATAAACAGCTAGTTACAGTAATTATTACATGAGGAAAATGCAGCATATTTCCTTTTGGAACAGTATGTGTGTCAAGAGCACTTCTCCTCATAATGTTGTCTAGGTAAGCCGCACACACACAGAGCTTGGAACAATGTTTCAGAATATTTAGCATATTGATTTTTACCTTCCTGTTCTGGTGGAGAAAACAGTTCAACTTCTGCTGCCAGACTGGAGAAGAAGTCCTTCATGAAGAACAATGCATCCTGTACATCATAATTTTTTTTTTTTAAAAAGAGGGCCTCCTGATATATAGTTGTCAGTTTTAACTGTTTTTTAAATAAATGTGCTTCTAAAATGTACAACTAATGATAATTTAAAATAATGGTGAGTTGTTGTTCGGTCGAGTTTTGTTCTATACCTGATCAATGTTTAGCCGGAGGGGCATTAGTGACACACGTAGACAGCACTCCTGTGGCGCCTGTCCAGCTTCTGGACACACATGCAGGGCTCTGACTGTCAACTGATATACAACAGACAGTACATGCTAATTTCAGAAAACATCATTTTGTCCTTTGGAAACCATACAGACCACTTGTAGATTATGTATATCATTATCTGTCTGTGTATTTGACTGTACCATGTTGGAGTGAGCTTTCCTGGGCATCTCTTTACTGGAGTACAGATAGAGGAACTTGTTCATCATGGAAGAAGCCAGCCTGTCCCGTATCTCCAGATCCTGCACTGAAAACACCTGTCTGGACACCGGCTGCTCCGTCAAAACACCTGTCTCTGGAGCCTGAGGGTACACCTCATGCTGGAACCGCACCTAATATAAGACACGAAGGATTGTAGAGTATTTGAGTTTACCAAACTGGATTATTATAGATGGTTTACATAAAAAGGTTGATATCATTCATCTTGTTTATGCCATACAAAAAAATAGTACAAAAATAAATAAAACTGTTAAAAACATTTGTTTGTTTAAATAAAGCTAAAATAATATAGAGAGATTCTGAATGGAAAATTTTCAATTGATGCCTTTGCAAATTACCGAAAATTTCACTAAAAACAAATTGAAATAAAAACACGAAAACTATGAAATAACTACTAAAATTGTATAAAATTAACAAAATACTAACAATTAAATAAATGGAAATGTAAACTGAAAATACCAAAGTATTAATTAAAAATATATATATATTACTATATTACTATATATTATAAACATACTTCAAAATAGCACTAATTAACTAAACAATTTACTAATACAAAACAAATATATATATAAAATTAATATAGAAAAAATAATTATAGAAAAAATTTATTTAAAATATTAAAGCTGCAGTCTGTAACTTTTGGTGCTCTAGCGGTTGATAAACAGAACTGCGTGTGTCTTGCAGAAGCACAGTGAAGCCAGAAGAATTTTGTATTATTTACTTTCTTAGTAAATAATACACAATACATTGACTTTATGATATTTTAGTAACATGCAGGCTGATGATTAAAAAAATGGTAAAAATGTTTCTCTGACCTTACTGAGTTGAATCTCCATCAGAACATCAGGGTTTCTGCCCCATCCTCCTCCAGCACGGGAGCCTCTTCTCACCTGTTTTACTGGAGTCTGTGATGGAGAGCTGTGAGGAGTGCACCTACACACACAAACATGCTCTCTTAATACACACTTACAGCATATATGTTTTTTTTCTCATAAAAAGCATGTATCAGGAGTGGCCCAACACCAAATCTGTACCCTCGACTGCGAGCTGGTGATGAGGACAGTGCACCACCTCCAAAGTCTTTTCCTCCATAGAGGTGCCACACTACAGAGATCTCTTTGACCAGGTATCTGATTTCCGGCACGGGGAAGTGTAGCGGACCCCTGTTAGAGCTGCTGCCCCCCAGAGGGACACTGAAATGTTCTTCCCTCACAAGGATTGGTTCAGAGATCAGCTTCTTTACCACAGGCTCCTCATCCTTTTCCTAGCAGATAAAACACTTTAAGTAATGTACACACTAAAGTAACTAAACTTTTAAGTAACCCAAGTTATTGTATGGCTTCAAAAGAATAATAGTAGCGCATCTGTAAACGTATCTTCACGTAAATGTTCTCTGCCTGGAAGATTTATGAAGTGAAGAGCTCACCAGTGCTCTTGAGCCCGGCGTGTCCAGGATACAGAAGTCATCAGCATCGTGAAGTAAAGAGGGGGCAGGAGGAGAGATGAGTGGGGAGTGCAGGACTGGGTAAGTGGGGCTTGGTTCCTGCCCAAGGTTTCCACTCTCATCAGGGAAAAGGAAGAGATCAGAACGGGGCGGATCATGATCATGTGAGTGGTCTTCATTCACACCTATACAAGACAGGCAGATTCAAATGTGATTTGTGTGATTTTCATATTGTTATAGTATTTATTTATCATTTTTAGTCCTTTTTGTTATATTTTTTTTTGTTATATTTTCATGTTATTTTTTTTTATGTGTTTTTGTCATTTTTTTATGACTTATACTAATATTATAATATTTTTTTTTTTTTTATATTTAGATTCTGTTTATTTTTATTATTATTTTTATTTCAGTTCAATTCAGTTTAGTAATTCAACAACTTCATCTCATGATTTACTACTTACCGTTTAAGTTAATGTATTATTTATCTGTTATTTTATTTCAGCTTTGTTTTAATTAAGAACTATTTTAAAAGGTTTTAGTTAATAGTAAAAAAATTTAATGTAAGACATATAAAAAAATAGAAGTTATAAGATATAAGGAAAAAGAAATAGATAAGCATAAAACAATCACTGCAACAAAACAATAGATTTTAAAATCAAATCACATATTTAATGTATGATTTTAAAACAAGTGCTAGACTGAAAAGTTTTGGAAGATGAACAAACAAATAAAAACAGAACAGAGTCTGACCGTTCTGTTGCAGCATATGACTCTGTAGGCTGTCTGTCTCTTCCATAGCATCACTCATCAGATCCTGAAGAATCTGCTGCTCTGCTTCAGGAAGCAAAGGTGCCTGAGCTGGTGGGTGACTCGCTGCTTCAGTCTGGCAATCATTAAAAATATTCACTTTGACTCTCCCACAACCAACTCAACTCAAATGTGCTAATAACAACACAAAAACTATCAAAACATTTGTCTAGACTAACTTTAAATATTAAGCATTGCTGTATCTCTCATTGTCTATGTTATTAAGAAACTCTGACCTTCACCCTTTGTTTAGTGCTTCTGCGTTTAGCCTCCAGTCCAGACGGGGGCAGTAGATCTCCATAGCTGGCTATGTACTGAATAAGGTTCATGAGAGCGGCACAGGAGTCTGAGCAGGTGCGAATGTGAATAACATCACTTGAGCAACGCAACTCAAACCTTGGCTCTGTCTAAAGAGACGTAAATGACGCAATATAAATAACTGGGGCATTCTGTGTCAGAAAGTAGACAACATTTTGAAAGAAGACTTTCATACCATTTTGCCATCTTGTCCTGGTTTCACTGCAGTGATCCTCAATTCCAGAGTCCCCATATCAACCACCTGGACATAGTCTGTAGACACAAGAATAAGAAATGAAACCAGCATCCTTGGTAGACATATTCTGAGACTGCACTGGTGTGTATGACTCCTCACCTCGTGCCAGATTAACAGAAACAGCATTGATCTTGTCAGACAGAAACAATGCAGCTTCGTCTAAAATGATTCTGTAAGGGAAGAAAGTATGAGAAAAAAAGTAAATAGGACCAAAAAAAAAAAATCTCTAGAACCTATTCAGTTCAAGCTTTTACCTCAGACTGGAGGAAGAATGATCTAAAGACACACTGCTAGAGATGCTGAAGGTCTCCACGGTCAGCAGAGATCTCACAGGTAAATACAAAGGCCTAGAAAAAGGAAAAAAAAAAAGTATTTAGTAGATCCAAATGGTCACAAAGACATGTACTAGCACAAACATATTGTGTGCATAGGGATTCAGGATTGAATACTAACAAACTAACATCTAATAATTGAATCAAATTGTATTTATTTTAAACAGACTTCACAAACACCTTTATAGCTAAGTTTGTAATGTTTTAAACAAAATCATGTTTGCTGTTCAAAATTACACAAAGAATTTGGACACTTTTTGGTGAAGTTAGCTCTAAGCTTAATTTTTTTGCAGTAATCACTGGAATAAAATGTGGTTAAATTTACCCATTGCAAGAGTCTATGCTAGAATCTAGCTAAATGCGTCACCTGTAATCCAGGGCACAGCTCCATAGATGGAGGTGGAGTGTGGACACAGATGATGGGGGTGTGTAGCCGAGCACCGGCTCATCTGACACATTTAGAAAGTCGACTATCTACAGGGGCAAAGACAACCAGTAATGTTTAGCACAGATTAATGAACTATGAGATTTTGAGATGAGTCCACAAGCACGTTTTATAAGGCGCTTTTATTTCATGTGGTTTGCATGAGGTTTTTAATATATATATATTTTATTACCTGATCATACCATCCCAGACTTGAAGGCACCACTCTGTGCTCCAGTGTAACTCCCCTCACGCCAATGGCTATTAGAAACTCCTGAAGATACAGGAAGACGTGTAACAGATACAGTTACATGTTTATTAACACAAACAGGACAGATTTAATTTTTGTTATGTTTTTAAAAAACGTTTCTTGTGCAGCATTTATTTGATCCAAAATAGAGTAAACCAGTAATGCTGCAAAAAATGTAATATTATTATATGTAACTTTTTTGTATTTTAACACATTTTAAAATGAAATTAATTCTAGCATAGCAAGGCTTGAATGTTCAGCAGTCTTCTGTCACGTGGTCCTTTGGAAATCATTCTAATTGGTTGATTTGCTGCTTATTTTAACAATTTTGAAAACAGTTGTGCTTATTAATATTTCTTTTCTGCATTCTTTGATGAATAAATAATAATAATAAATCTTACTGATTTTAAATAGCATTTATCTATGGCAATGATTTGTTTTACCTTGACATTGCGCTCTGTGTTGTGGGAGGAAATTTTAACAGCGACAGACAACATGCTGTGGGGCTCCAAACTGAGCCCTTCAGAGGGAGACGCCCTCTCTGGGGCAGATTCAGATGCGTACATCACAGGCTCCAGCCAATGAGGACGTGTCCTGCAGGGCAGATTAACACTCCACTCAGGGGCATCTCCTTCCACTGTGCCTGAGAGAGAGAGAAGAAAAAAAAAAAAAAAAAAAAACACCACATGATGTTATATAACACCAAAAAAATAAATAAAAACACCATACATAGTATATGTACAATTAACAGTAAAATAACCAGAAATCTGTTCAGATCATCATTTAACAAAACTGAAAATTAACAGGCAATACAACAAAAACTATTTTGTTTACCATGGTGATACAGGCAGGCCTGAGACGTGTGGAAGCAGACATAATGCTGGTCTTTGAAGCCTTCATGCTGCGTCACACCAAACAGCGTCCCATTTTTTACTTCCATCCAAAATTCGCCATGTTTTTTTGGTAAGACACTATTATCATCCTGCTGAAAGTATCTGCATTCATTACATAAGACTATGCAACCCCTAATAGATACTGACTCAATATTGAAACACTATCTTTGCAATTCTGATGTAATACCTTTAGCTGTGTGTGCAGAGCCAGCAGGCCGTGGTTAACAGACAGGACGATGGAAAAGAGGCTCTGAGAATTCTTAGGCTGCATCTTACTTCTTTTCTTCCTTCTATTCCTGTAGCCAAGCTCAGCAGGGGTGTAATATTGCAGGATTTCCTCCTCAGAACCACTCTCCTCCTCTTTAGACACATTATGTGAAGAAACCAGAACAAAATACCAACAGAAATTAGGTACTAAGAAATGATTTGGTTTCTGGCAGTAGAATCAACAAGTATGTTCATGCTTTTCTAGTCAGATATTAAACATTCAAGCGAGCAGTAAAGGAAATGAGCTTTACCCTCAGGGCCAGTAGATCTGAATTGACTGAAGCTGTCTTTACTGTAGGTGTTAATGAGTTGACTGGCTACAGACAGACCCACTCCATAAGGGATGTTCTCCACTGTCTCTACTGGAGATGGAGCAGTGGGCTCCCACAGTAGCAGGTCATTATTAATCCTGAAAAAAAAGAATACATTAAAGCTAAAATCCAAAACAATTGTCTATGATGAATATGTATATTTATAAACTTTGACTCCTAATTACCTGTTGTGCAGTTTTTCATAAAAGCCCTTATTGGGCAAAGAGAGCTGAACATTGGGAAAAAACAGCTCAAGGATATAAAGGGAGTTGCTCATAGTTTTCTCCTGAAACTCTGTCATCTCCACCACGTCTCCTGGAATGACCATCTACATGAGGCGCAAAGTTATTACCAATATTTAATCACAACTGATAATTAATAAAATGGTTAGTCAACTTTCGAGACAATGTAAATCTATACCTCCTCATTCTCATACATGACACGCCGTGAGGAAAAGGGGGATGGTTCAGGTTTGCCAAAATCACACACGTCCTTCAGGGAGTGGGCGGCTCCTTCTTCCTCTTCCTCTTCTTCTTGTGAGTGAGCGTCTGCTTCTTCCTCTTCTTCCTCGGCTGTTACACGCTCTAAGATGGAGCGTACAGCCATGGGGTTCACCTTCAGAACCACTCTGAATGGGTATCAAGCAGAGAATATTCTAGTTTCTGTGTCTGCATGAATTTTACCAATAAAGATCCACACAATGACCATAAACAAAAGATACAGAGAACACATACCTGGGCCAGTCAAATTTGCCACAATCTGAAGATGTCATGTTCTCTTCCATAGTGTTTGCTACTCGTAAGAACCTGGCTACGGGGTGATCTTTGTCTTCTTGGAATGATCCTAATGTAACAGACATGTTGTATGATTAGCTGTGTATTAAAACGCAAATGTAAAGAAGTCAAAAGCTTTGCTTAGAAATCAAATTTAAAAATATTTTTGCAATATATAACAACATAACTGTTAATATTTACGTTTTTTGCATAAGGAATTTTCTTGCACCATAAATTATGGCTTACACTTTTTAGGAAAAAAGCAAAACAAAGAGTATAAATGTTTCTCTGCATCTTGTATATTTTGGATGACTGCAGAGGAACAAATTAAAAGTCATTCAAAATCAATCAGCCAGTTTCCTTGTCTCTAATTATTTTTAAGCCTTGATCAGGATGACTGTTTATAAATGAGTACCATTGAGCTCTTTGAAAGTGAGCTCCATCTTAGTTTGCTCTGATGAGTTTCCTCCAGTGAACTCAGTCTTGAGCTCAAGATCTTCCAGCTCCAGCTGAAGCATCTCTTTCTGCAGGGACTTCTTAAACCAGGGGCCCCTCTCCTGATCCGAGCGCAGGTCTGGGATCGGGAATCGCACCACAAGCACCAGTAGAGGTGCATTTATTGACATAGACACATGGCAGTGTGCTGGGGTACGACTATCATCCAGGAAGACCTCTGCAAAGGCCTTGTGCTTGTAAGGAAAACACACAACCACAATAAGATGCTAAATGAAATACAATTAAATGAAAATTAAGTTAAATAAGCACAGAGAAATAGTTGCTAATGTTTCTCACCAGACTAACATGTTTATTGTAGGAGGTGTACATGTGAGATGCCATCATCTCTGTGGTGACCAGTTTCTGAGGCTGAAGAAGGGAGTTAAGTCTGTCCACAATGCTGACGTCACACTCTGAGCGAACTTTACCCAGCTCCACCTGCAATTCTGCCTTACGCGGTATAGTACTAAGACGTACCTGCCCGCCCTGGAGAAAAAAAAGTTGGATCAAGTTTACTGTTTGCAAGTGAGTAAAATTGCCATTTGAAATATAAATAATGGTTAAAAATTAAATGACTAATGTAACCAGAAAAACATCATATAGTTGGCCTAAGGAAATCATAAAATGGTCATATACTGTAGAATGAGAACAAAATCTCATCAGAACCATGCAAAGCACAGTATTTCAGGAAATTACCTGCGGGCCTCTGCGTTCTGTTAATTTGTAGAGTAAATGTAGGCATACAGGAGGAGGAGAATCACTACTTGCTGAGACATCGAACGTAAGAAGCTAGTGTTTGAAACAAAAGAGAAAGATCATCCTTATTAAGATAACTATTTTGTGGACATACAATGTTAACAGACCAAAAAACAACCAACACCTCTGTGTACTGGGCTCCACTCTGTGTAGTGTGACTGTCGGTAGAGTACAGGCATTCCAAAAGCTCCATCTGGCTCAGAGAGAGATCAGTGTTTAACGTACGTACACTGGAGCCTTGACAGTGCTCGTATGTCACCTTTAATCCCTGACCAATGAACCTGAAGATGAAGATAAACAAAAAACGCATTTTACATTTTCTGTTGTATTCAATGGCACATTAAAATACAAAAAAGGTCGAGTTCCTCAAGGCTCTGTCTTAAGTCCTTTTTTGTTTATGCTCTCTTTAGGTTACGTGACTTTATATGTTGCTTTTCATTGTCATTCTACTAAAACACAGGTTTAAATTTCCTCTAGACCATTTAAAATATTCAAATTTCTCGGTCAATAAAGCATAACAAGGGCGTTACAGACTCATCTCTGACATCCAATGTCAGCCATTCAACTAAAGGATGTTTCTCTGACCATTGTCTAAAAACTCTCAGGACATCAGACTTAAAATGTAGTTATCAGTATTTGAATGAAGGCTAATAACAAAATATTAAACAACCATTCTATACTATTCTTTATTTAGATCTAAGTAAAAGCTTACCTGAGATGATCATGTGGACAGGCTTCATCGAAAACAGTACGTGACTGCAGGAAACTACCAGCAGGGAGTTGATTTACAGACAGAATACGGAAAAACTCTGAAGCCATAGGTGCGAGATGGCTGCGGGAGGAGTCTGGAGGTGGGAGGGGGTCAATATGGAGGACAGACAGGCAGAGACTGCCCACTGTGAGCTTGAGAACCAGCTCAGGCCTGGACTCATCACAGTGCCCTTTAGTTGGATGAGCTAGAGATCACATATATTATTAATTAAATAAAGCCATATGGGTCAACAATTACCATGAATCAAAGCTGATAATGAGACGTACATGTCTGCCGAAGCAACTTGTGTGTAAGCTGAGAATCTCTGGAAAGATGTGGCATCTCATTTGTCTGCTTCTCCTTCTGTCTAGGAACATCCATGTACTCGTCCCACACCGTCTAAGGGATGTGTCAAAAAATATTTTGCACTTGTAATATCATAATAAGCCAATGAATGATGACATAACTGGTCATTTAACACTACTTATGAAACAGTTCAATGTCAAGTGAGAGGTGATGACCTACAGCTACATTTCCAGACGGCGACTCTCCTAGGGAGGCAGAATAGTTGCTATTTACAGACAAATCTAGATCCACAGTGGGTGGATCCCCAAGAGGAGGCAGAGATGATAGGCTATGTGACATGTCCATATCAGCCATGGAGAAAAAGACTTCCTCTGCCAAAAACAAGAAACAAATTAATTATGTATACAGCGATGCAAAAACAGAACGTAAAATTCAAAGATTTCTTGAACTAACCTCGACTGGACACCGTTCTGGCAGTCTGGCTTTCAAACAGGTCCTGGTCAGTGGCAACTGTTATGGTGTCTTTCTTCAGGCAGCGGTTGAGCTCCATGTGGAGGCGATACTCATCCTCCTGTTGCATGGGCCGACTCTTCCTATCCTTTCCTATAGCAGACCACTCCTGTCCAGCTGTACATATGCAATTTAATAGAAGCAATTGTCATAATCACTGGAAACCATTTGTTGCAAAGTTTATTTAATCAGGAGACCTTAAGGGAAAATCATATATGAATAGAATAAATTCTCACCTGAGCTAGAGAAAACCCCAAACATGTCCAGTAGGAGGTGGACTTGTTGTGGTGAAAGCAGCATGATTAGAGAGTCAAACTGCCCATCAATATCCAGCTGTGAAAAGACCAGTCATTGCATTTTATTGTTAAAAAAAAAAAAATCATGCCTTTTTTGTTGTGATAAATCCATTCAGAAATACAGTCATCCTAAAATGTACTTGGACAATTAAAATATATATTTAGATTTTCAACCAGCTTTACATTGTTTGAGTGTCAGTTTTTGAGTGTGGAGGTTAGTTCAAGAATGCGTTCACTCGGGGACTGATTATTTAAACCAAGCTTAAAAGTAATACCTTTACAGAAAGAAAGAATTAAAGCTACTGTATATTTTCAACTGCACTGTATATGTACCCACCTTAGCTCCAGGCATGGCTTCATTTTGCTTCAGAACCACGGACAGCTCCAGTTTACCGCTAAGACAGCCCACCTGCACTGGCTCAAATGGTGCACTGGAAGACACAGGTTCTGGAAACTGAGGGTGAGGCTCACAGATGATTTTTGGGTTCCAACTTGGCGAAAGCTTGGGTTCAGTCTCCTTTAATGTGTAAAGAACATATGTCTTACTGGGCAATTGTTTTTTTTTAATTTAAATCATTGTATAGGGTCAAGTTAGGCTAAGATTGCACTACTATAATTAAACATAACACCATGTCTGCATTTGTGATCGGAGAACCAACAAGGACTACTCAAAACTCGCATTTGAATAGTATGTAGCA
>JAUCMS010000031.1:19069575-19093969 GCA_032357445.1 Enteromius radiatus | reverse complement strand
TTACAGAGAATAACACTCTAAGACTCTAACACTCTATTCTTTTTCTATTCTGTAGACTTTTCTTTTTATCTTAAAAAATTACACTCAAACAGTAGTGTACTCTATTCTTTTTCTATTATTTCAACTTATTTGTTATTTTTGTTAAGTGATATGTGTACTGTGTTATTTGTCTCTTTAGAAAACAAGTGTCTAAGTGTGAAATATTACTTTGATTTAAAATAACGGTTTTAATAAACGGTTAAAATAAAATAAATGCTTCTCTTTTTAATATTTTAATGATCAAAGAATCCTAAAAAAAAAACTATTAAACAGCTCAACTGTTTCCAGCACTGATAATAAAAAAATCAGCATATTAGAATGATTTCTGAAAGGATCATGTGACACTGAAGACTGGAGTAATGATGCTTTGTATCAGAGGAATAAATTACATTTTAAAATATATTCACACAGAAAAAACATTAAATATCTTACTGAACGGTAGTGTGTGTGTGTGTGTGTGTATCTACATATCTATATATATATATATATTTACAATTACAATTAACAAAACATGTCAAGTTCCTATCTAGTTTTGGTTTTAGCTTTTAGATAATGGTAATGACTCTTTATCATTAAGTTGGATATTAATCTGGAACAGTATACATAAAAAACTTACAATAAATAAAATATATAATACACACAAAAGCCAGAAATGCTTGTGTAACTGATAAAAAGGTCGACTGACATTGTTTTGCTGAAAGCGCACCCACACAATTTTTCAGTAAAGGGTTGTCGATGACAATGAGTCAGTATAAATACACATTAGCTGTCTAGCAGACCTCCAACTGATGTGGCTGTCTGAACATATCACATCTGCAAAACTAGCAATTCAATTTGTTGAATTGATACAAAGGACTTCTAGAGCCGGAGATTACTTTGGCAAACCCATCAATTCACAGCAAATGATTGGCATTAACTCAGTTATTCTACTGGTACAGCATCAGATTATGGTGAGGTCGCTTAAAATGACATGCACTTGTGTTTATTTGTCTGACATGACTGACGTTGCTGTCTGGCCCATATCTACATATACAGTATAATGATGACCACCAGCGTTTGCGCAATTCCCTAAAGGTTGGTGAGTTTGTTTGTCTACTAACAATGCCAAATCATGGAGTCACACAGTACAGCAGCCAAACAGGGTTACAATATCACCGTCTCTGCGGTGGTCCTTCAAATGCAGAATGACAAACGAAAATAACTTACCTGTATTACAAAATAGCTGACTAACGTTAACCGTTGTTCCTTGGCTTAGGGTGAACTAGCATGCTGGCTAAACACAATCCTTTATACCTTCATTCAAGTTTGTCTGTTTAACTGCTGCATCGCACGGTAATAACAGCTATATAAAACTGAAGATAGGAGTCCTCGTGCGCATTATGAGTGGCTGTCGGCTCGTGTGAAAGCAGCATCTCTGTCTGCTTATAAGGCTAATGATGATGTTTACAAACACGCTCGTGACTGCGCACTCTCTCGCGCGCCGCTCCACGCGCGGTGTGTTCACGAGCATCCGCTCTGCGCAGCTGTTACACAGCCCTTCCACGCAGCTACAGGAGAGTTGTTTTCACTACAGACTGGAAGAATTTTCTCATACGAACAGGAAAATCGCTTTATTTATGGTAAGTAGGCTTACATTACATGGTGTGGTTGATTTAGCTAATGATCTGAAGTCAAGTCTTATATTCGTATTTTTTTTTAAATATGTTATCTAATTCGTTACGCTGTATTTACATACAATAAACTGATAACAACATGGCACAATATAACGTTATTCTGATAGGGGCTGAACTGACAAAACTCTGCAATTTATTATTCCATGCTTATCATTTTAAATTTCACCATGGTTGATTTCCATACTTTTTTTTTAATCATACATTTATTTTAATGAGCATCTTGACATTTTTTTTGTTGGCGAGTTTCCTAAAGTTTGGGAATGAATGTTTATGGCATCAATTCCCGTTACGGACAAGTTCCATTTGCTTGCATGTTGAGTCCAGTATATTTCCATTGGTGATTTTCAGTAGTAACACTTGTGGAGAACCAAGTGATGTCATTACTGGAATATACTTAAAGATATAACAAAAACAGCCAAATGTAAGAAAATAACACGACGTCATAAAAAGCAATGAAGTTAATAAACTGTATTGAGTTCTTTGGACTGTAACCACGCACTGATGTTATTTGTGGAGAATAAAGAAGAATTCTCTAGAAGCCCCTCCGCCCCCAAAGCTCGCACATCCACCCGCACAAATTGTTACGTAAGGAATTTAGCTACCAGCTTTTTTTTCTCATATACAGATAAATTGCGTATTTAGATGCCATTATCATTTTATTTTTAAAAAATATGTTTCCCCAATAAAACCATAGATACTGTAACGTTTGTCGAGGCGGATACGCAGAATCTGCACTGCGCAACAGCGGCGCATAATTGACACACTTGAGTCCTAGCCGGCATGAGCCGGAAGTGTTCTGACGAGCTACCCCCGGAGGAGGTTAGTAACTTATCAAAAATGATAATAAATAAATATTAACCGCTCCAGACTGTTTCACATAACTTTGTTGTTTATGTGGTCGGGCTGTTATAATGTTACTAACGGGAGCTTGCTTTATATGTAACTTTTTAACGTTAGGCTGCGAGAGCCTCGATTGTCAGCATTAGCTAACTAACGTTAACACTTTACAGTTGCCTTTATGTAAATTTAATCATACAGTACACTTTTAAAAAGTGTTTTAACCTTCCCTCTAAATGTTATTCTTACTCAGAAATGACTAATAAAGTAAAGGTACTTCGTGACTAATCAGTTAAGGAATTTGTTAGAGGTGTTAGCGTGACTTCACAGTGCTCGCGCCCCCTCATGATCAGACGGCGTCAGATGTTTGTGGACATGCAGCTCGTCTGATGATCGATAAGCTGAAGGCTCGCTGGTGTTTTCAGGGGATGGAGGTGGACTGTAAGGCGGAGGACCTGTCCAAGTGTTTGTATGAGGAGCGATGTGTGGAGCTGGGGGAGGTGAAGGACATGCGGCTGGAGGCTGAGGCGGTGGTCAATGATGTGCTCTTCGCGGTCACAGACATGTACGTCTCTCACAGTCTCACCAGCGGGCTGGATGTGGCCTACATAAACGTGGAGACCAGGGAGGGAAACCGATACTGCCTAGAGCTCACCGAGGCAGGGTTAAGGGTGAGTGAGGCCAAATGTATAAGGAATGTGTTCATTTTAATACTGACAGTTTGATGTTTTCCCGAGAACGAAGAAATGGTGCACTTTGGATCTAGGCACCTTACCACCCCTGGTGGTCTTCGGTCATTTCATTTAGAGTGAAAATTGGGGGGTCTATGTATGTCTCTAACTCTCTGGTGGTCATTTTCTAATGAAATATTTTATGTTTTTGCTTCATCAGAATTATATGAAACTGACTTTAGTGACACTTGCTATATGGAAATCATTTGAGAAAGCTAAGTGGACTTTAAAAAACGGTTACAGTTCGTGATCGTAATTGACCACCATAGGTAATAAATGCGAAATACAGTGTATTTAACAATATTTTAGAGTGCAGTCTCCAAACCATCCATTCAGTCTTTTATTTTATTTTTTTTAAATCATCACACAATTTCTGGTCAAAGATGGTTGACTGTCATAGGAAATAATATTAATGATAAAGGTATTGATACATTTTTAATATCAACATGGAAAACCTAAAAAGTAAACTTTAATGTTTGGCAATACTCTGGGAAAAAAAAGCAGCTAGAGAATACACAGCCGTATATTTATAGTTATATTGATATTGAGATGCATGGTAGTAGTACATTGATTTTCTTTATTTCTCCCACCAGATGGCACCAGCCTGTCTTTCATGCATTGGATTTTAATCAGTTATCAGTTGTAAATCAGTTAAAAGAAAGTGGTGCATAATTTAGAGGTAGATATTGTGTAGTACCATGACATCCCCTTAAAATAAAGGCTAAATATTATTGAAACATATAACATACAACTTTAAATTCATTAATGAAAACATACATTTCTTTGGTCTGTTTTGACCACTGTGTGATCACTGAATGTGGAATATGAAATACTGTTTCTGACATTTCTGTTGGTCATGTTTTAGGTGGTGGGACACGGCTTCGATCAGGTGGTTGAGGACTTGAGCTCCCAGTATCATGAGACTGTTTACTCCCTGCTGGATTCTCTCAGCCCTGGATACAGAGAAGCTTTTGGAAACGCTCTGCTACAGAGACTGGAGAGGCTCAAACAAAACGGACAGTGAGGGCTTCAGGATGGTTCAGAATATCTTTGCTCGCTAACAGTTCACCCAAGCCCTGTGCCGCTCCCAGCTTAAAGCATCAGTGGTACCTTTTTCGGTTTTTAGCCTGTGATATGTTTTAACAGACTTTCTTGGTGTTGATTTGACAAACTGACTTGCCTGTGATGTTTTAAAGTATTTTACTATTATTTGGAGAGGTATCATTGCTGTGGGCCCAGATGGATACTCCATTTTGTTTTATATAACATTGTGCAAATGAAAGAGTGCTGTTTTGAGGACTACTAGTCTTTTGTGTTAACACACTAGTACTCTGATTTTTGGATGAACTGGGTCCGGGCAAAATATTATTTTTAGAGCTTCATACTGTACTTCCGTCAACTGTACAGCATGGCTCTTTAAAGTATTAACATTAAAAACATATCAGATGCCTTACTACTTTCATTCAAATTTCTAACAATTCAGTTGAACCTGTCCACAAGATAGTTGGTATTTAGAAATCCTGATATATTTAGTATCTTCTCTTCCTTTTGTTTGACTCAGATAATTTCATATCAGACTCTTTTTTTTTTTAATGTGAAAATCTGTTGCTTCATCTGTCAAAATCAGCAGAAAGGATTGAAAAGCCAAAACATTGTGGTGATTTCCACTTCTAGCCCCAAAAAGTATTTGTTTTTAAGAAAATGGAGACATTTGTCAGTTTCTCAATGATAAAAAGTGGTGCATTTTAGCACTGAAACCGAAGCTTTATACTTTTATTTACAAAGGTGTTGAGCAGAATCTTCTCCCCCGCAGTTACATTACATAGCAGCAGCATGTTTGTGGGAATTTTTGTTTTTAAAGACGACATTTTATTATGGTTAATGATAGTTCTATATTGGCAACATCAAGCATATTGCATTGGTGTTTTTAAAATATGGTTTTAAATAATAATTTGTATTGTTTTTCCAGGAAGAAAGATTTTAAGTAGAATTCTTGATTGACTGCTCAAAACAAAATGTTTGACCTTGCACAGAATTGCACTAAATGAGGAAAAAGTGGTCATTTTTGTTTGAAAGGGCTGCGTAAAAATATGCTACAAAGTTACATTCTATTTCATTTCAGTTTAGAACAGAAGGAGGAGATTCATTTGAATAAATGCTTTCAGGAAGTTGTGGTATGATGGGTTCCTACCTCATGTCAGGATTTTATTTTGACCTCTTCAGCATGCCTGTGATATTGATGTGTGTTTCCAGCTGGTTTGGGATAAGGCAGGTGATAATAGTATGCTGTGTTGTGATAATAGGGTCAATGAACAGAATTGGTCCTTAGCTTTTAGCAAATTCCTGTGAGACACAGTACACTCAATATCTGTCCCAAACAAACCTAATAATTTACAGAGTGTTTGCTTAGATAACCAAGATGGAAAAGGAGTAAGAGAGCATTTGGATGACGTACATGGCACAAATAACTTCTGTACCTGAGGGAATGTTGCTTGCTTTTGTTTCCTTCTAATAAAAAGCACACATTCAAATGTTTTTTGGTTTCATGATTCAGTTTTGTAGCCAAGTCATATTTTGAAGGAGCTTCAGAACTCACTCAAAAATAAAGGTGTCGTCTCTTACAGCTGGTTTGATCCTTTCCTGAATTACAGTGTGAAACAACTAACCACCTGCCCTCACACATGACAGGTGACCTCTCCTCTCAAAAGGAATATAAATGTTGTTGTCTGAAGTAACAGAACTGAAACAGGAAGAAACTGTGGACAGTTTCCTTTAATAGACATAAAAAACCTTTGTGCAGACTGCACTCTCTTGTAATCACACAGCTTTGCACTTTAATACACAAATTATATATACACACACCCCACCATTCAGATGTTTGGGATTGATACATTTTTAAAGATCTTTTAAAGAAGTCTCTTGACTCGTCAAGGCTGCATTTATTAGGCCAAAAATTCAGTAAAACTGACCCCAAACAGTAGCGTATACTATAATAAATGGCTTCTAGTTTCAGTAAGTTCTGTTCTTTAACACCGGTATAAAAAAAAAGAAAGAAAGTTAAGCAGCTGTTGCTAGCACTGATAATCATTTCTGAAGGATCATGCGACACTGAAGACTGGAGTAATGGATGATAAAAAATACAGCTTTGCGCCACAGGAATACATTTTACTCTATTTTTTTAAAAAGGAAATTATGATAATATTTTGCTATAGTTACTGTATTTTGAACCAAAAAAAAAAAAAACTAACATAAAAGTACTGTTACTTTAATACTAGTAGTAAGTTTTAATACGCCAGTAGTATATTTAATATTTACATTTTCTGCCATAGTTTTACATCCTGGATAAAATTCTTAAAACAGAAGAACAAGAAGAATCATATGATTCACCATAAAAAAGTAGTTTATTTCATTCAGACAGTAATATACACAGTTACATGTCAAATGTGGACTTCTGCTTGTGGCCACATTCACAGATCTTTTAAGAAAATATGCTCATTTTAAGATGCAGTCTTTATTATATATGCAATTTAAAATAAAGTTAAAACTAACAGTTCACTACCAGTTGTTTAAAGACAATCTGATCAGATGCATCAGAACCCCGTCTAACCACAAAGCAGCAGTGAGCGCACACTTGATTTAATCAGCGGCTATGACCATTGTTTGCTTGTCAGCGTCTAGCTCTGGTGAATCATTAATACAATTTTAGAAACAAACTAGGATTAGGCAATTTCTGTAGAGTGCTGTTTGCATAGTTAAAGACCATATATTAAAATTGACAAATGTGTCACGGTTAGAAACAAAGAAGTAGAATCAATCAAAATCTGCATCTACCAATATTAGCTCTAAAAAGGTCCATAGAAAAGTATTTAGGCACACATTCAGATGCCTCGGTTCTTAGTTGTATCCCTTTGCAAGCGTTTTGGCTTCACTGTTGGCCTTCAGTTCACAATCTGAACAGGGAACTTGATGCAAAATAAATCTTTGCTGGAATCATCTCTTAATTCCCACTCAACAACCAGTCTTATCTAATAAACAAACCAACAAATAAGGAAGTTAACATTACAGCATGGTTTATAACTGAGAAAAAAAAAAAAAAGACGAGGAAGTTAATACTTACTGCTGGATACTCATTCTTGACAGGCAACTGGTTGACATAGCTATACGTTGTTTGTGGCTTTATAGGACACTGAATTCCACACTTGCACCCATCTGGTTCAGGAATAGGGAACGGGACAGGGACGCCAGCCAACACTCCGTGAACCACAGCTGAACTTGTCTGACTCGCAACATCTATGGGCAATATAAACAAGTTGTTGATTTCCTACATTTAGATCTGGAGCTGTCACTAGATGTGGAAAGCAACTCACAACTGGTGAAGGTTACATTGACTGTATAGGCCTGTCCTTTGTGAAGCTGGCATGGCTGTGATGGGCAGGGCACGATGTCAACCTCAGAAACTTTTCCTACTGCTGAGCCTGTGAGGGAAAACGCGGAAAACAAAGTTTGGAATTAAGACAAAAACTATACGAATTGTTACATATTCGAACTTCATAAACTAAGTACTTACCACAGTCGACGTATTTCACCATCTCGGCATTAGTGTACGCAAGAAAAGACAGTAAAACAACGCCGAGCATACGGTAATCCATGGTTCAAATAAATCCTGTAGAGAACCATGACACAAGTCTTACATCGCCCAAACACATGACAGTGAATCTCTGCGTTACCTTAGCTTTAATAATTAATACACACAAAACAAAGGAAACAACAATACAGTGAAAAAAGTTTACAAAAAATACCAACTAATTTCACTTGAATTTGCTTACTTACCAACCCTTCCTTCAGCCCCCTGTTTTCACTCCTTGTTTCCTTGTCACAAGATCAGAATGACTGTTCTCCAATCAAATACTGTCTGCATGGGCGTCCTCGTGACGTAAACGCAGTTTCGGTAAACGCTTAACCAATAGCAATGACTCATGGAAATGGTCTGAAACGAGGAGGACGTTCTGTTGCCTGATATATCAATACCCCTCTTTCAGGCTCTTTCACTCGCTCAGAGATTGAAAAGACGTGTGTCCCTCTACTTTTCAACAGTTTAAATAAAATGTAAGTATCAACCAATCCTAAAAATATTTTGTATATTTGCATTATAAAGGGTGAAAACTATTTAAAAGTTATAGTTTTGTTTTAAACCACAAAACACACATTTATTTTCCTGAGATTTCGTTTGTAACTAAATCTGCATGTTCCCATATCTCAAAAAGGGATCCTGCAACAATATAACAAAATAAAATAATCTGTGTGAATACTGCTACATTTAATAATATTACGAAATATTTAAGAATATTTAATACATTTAATTAAATTGTTTTTAAACAGTTGTGACCCTGATATCTAAAATTGTAACATTTTAATTATATTATAAAAATCTGGCATTTGTGAGGCATGACTAATAATTTGATATCTGAGTCATAATTAATATTACACCTATCAGCTTATTTTTTAAATTTGTGACTTAAAACCGAAAAATCTTGTCAACAGACAGAAAGTTGTAAAAAAAATAAAAAATAAAGGGTTAAAACACTGAAAATGGCATCCCTCACGCTCGATAACTTCGTCTTGCGCATGCGCAGTACTATCCGGGTTATAGAAGATGTCATTCGCCAGAAGACTGCTCATAAGCGCCCCTAAAACAGCGTCATTTCACCTTTTCAAGTAGGCACAATTTAGCAAAATGGCAATAATACATTCAGGATGTATTGTGTAAGATAATACGACTTTATTTGGTGTTTTATCTGCAAATAATAGCTAATGCACGTAACGTTAGCTAAGCTAGCTAGCTTGAGAACGTTATCGTTAGCTAACAACTCATATGATAATTGCATGCATTTGGACAAATTATCAACATATTTGAATTTAAATATTTAAGTGATAGTAAAATTACTCGTTTGTTTTCAGTTTCGTACAAACTTATCCGTTCTGTTAACACAGCCGTTTAATCTGTTTTATAGTTATTTTTATTTCCTAAAATCCTGTTGTTATGATCTGCATGTTAGCCATGCGTTGTTACAGTGCTCAAGGACACTGTGTGTTTGTTGTTGTCCAGAGTTCAGACCGTCAGAACATGTTCAGCTCCTCGCTACAGCAGCGCCTCATCCGCCGAAGAAGAGCACCAGAAACCCTCCAGCAGTCTAGCTGAGAACATCAATCTCAGTCAGTCCTGTGTCCAGGTTTGATCATCTCCCCTGCAATTCAGCCGTCACATCTTTGAGACTAACAGATAAACAAGTCCTAGAAGACATGGACAATAATAAATAATCAAATAAAAATGTTGATTATTGTTCCTGCAGAGACTCGCTGAGATTATGGCAAAGGGAGAGTATCTGAGGATAACAGTGGAGGGAGGCGGATGTTCAGGATTCCAGTATAAATTCTCAGTGGATAATGTTAAAAACGAAGATGACAGGTAATTACTAAAAGGCTTGAAAAAAGTCAATATTAAATTATTAATCATTTTTAATTTTGAGTCGTTTAAAGTAAAATTGCTGTTTTATGATGTTTTATACAAAACCTTTTATAACACATGCTATAGAAAGAGTGCAAATCAGCATTAGTTTAGTTATTATTGATAGTTATGGTTTGATGAGATTTGCATGTCATTGATAGGTGTGTAGAAAAAACAAGCAAAAAAAAGTCCAACTTCAAAATAAAGACAGTATGAATTACACAATCCTTACACAATACATAATTGAACATAATATTTATTACTGATATAAATATTACAAAATATTTATTAAAAATTATTTTATGTTTTGGTTCATGAAGGTCACAAACTAAACGTTTGTACTAAAATAAAGTTAATAAATATTTTGATATATTTTGAAAGTTAGGATGGATTTTTTTTGTTTTGTTTTGGAGTTACCATTTTTTATTTCTTTTTTCCTTTCTAAACTTTTTTTTAATGAGTTTTTGTTAACAATAATAAAACAAATTGTGTTAATAATTTAAATATTACTACATTTTTTTATTTTAAGGAGCTAAGATCACCATTCAAAAGATAAGGAAAGAACATCATGTTTGTGCTAAGGGTTTTTTATTGTTATTAATATCGGTCATTTTCAAAACCGATTTGCCATTAAAAGCATTTAAAGAAAGTTTTTGTCAGAGTATGACTTAAAAACATATCGGTCCACCCCAAATTTGCACCTTTATTACCAAATCAAAAGGTTCATACCAGAGAAATCTAATAAAAATACTTGTTGATCAGTGATGTGATAATGCTTTTATTTTGGTCTTGTTTTTTCCCAGAGTGTTTGAAAAGAATGGCGTTGGGATAATAGTTGACGAGGACAGTCTGGAGTTTGTGAAAGGATCCACCATTGACTTCAGTCAGGAGCTCATCCGTTCTTCCTTTCAGGTGTTGAAGAACCCACAGGCTGAACACGGCTGCTCATGCGGCTCATCCTTCTCTGTCAAAATCTGACACTATTGCAGTGCTACAGCTTATGAAGTTGTTCATGCATGCATGCATAGCTAAGTGCTTATTGAAGATCGGCCGAAAGCATGATAATAAGCTAAAGTTAGGGGTTCTGATTTGTTAAATCTATTCATATGACCACAGATGACAATAGAAGAAAATACACAATCAGACCCCGCAGTTATTAGTGTGTTGTATATAAGCAAGATTGTAAATATATTTGTAATAAAGTTATAATATATGATTTTCCATTGCCTGTTATGATTATTATTGGGGGGGGGGGTATTCTCAGCCTATTACATCCTAGTATACTGTGATTTGAATCATGTGATAATGAGTAGGTACCACTCTAATTTAAAGTGCCCGTTATGGGTTATGAAAGGTTCATATTTTGATTGAAACATGCATGCAAGGTCAAACAAAAACACTTTAGTTTTCTTATAATATGCATTTATTTTTACCTTATTTGTTCAATGACTTTTTGCAAACTCCTCTGGTGATTGGTCGATTTCATTTAAAGCAGTGTTTGTGAGCTTTTAATGCTTCAAAAGCGGCAAAGAATGAATTTCAAAAATCCATAATATGGGCACTCTAATGCATTATTTTTTTCATGAAATAATGAATTAATCAGAGAATTGAAATGCTTTGGTTGCATTATAAAAAAGTGTAAGTAAATGTCATGATCATAAGGAAGCTCGTCATCACAGCAAGTGATCTTTGTTTCATGCTGACAAAAATTGATCAAAGCCAATAAAAGATTTTGAAGGAATCTTCCAGGTTCGAAAGAAGTTAACAGTATGTATTTATTGTTATAACTGATTTGCATTAAGCCTGAACGAATGTGATTCAATAAAAGCAGAAACTGAGAATATTCAATAACTGCAAGTGTTTTTTACAAGAACTTGTCATGTATATATGTATGTTTTTTATTAAATTTGGCTTTTAAGAAACATTTCACAAAAATATACAAAAGAATGTCTTTACAAATGATATTTACATTGATAACAAGAAAATCAAAATATGTATTGAGCACATCTCTTTCAATCAGACTGATACTGAAGGCGAGAACGTTGCATTTCATATCTTCAGTTCACGCTGAGCCTCGACGATCCAGCTGAGTAAAATCAAATACAAATACAAATTCCTAATCAGAACGAATGTGATGTCGTAAAGGCTTCAGCAGCAAGATGAACAGTGATTTCAGATAAGACAGCATTGAAACAAACTCTTTTCGTTCATTTTCTGAGGGATTGCATTTCCATTTTTTTTCTTTTAAACTTCGATCTCAGACATAAAACACAAAGCATACGGTTCATACCTACTCACACAGACGCACAAACGGACATCTCAAGTTTACTAACCGAGCTAAAGTTGCTACATATGAGGTTAGGAGTGTCATCTACGGTTTAGGGAGATCACGTTCAAGATGGACATTAACAGACCACTGGACTACCACAGTGAGCAGGTCAAGTATACAGTGCATAGAATGCTTTGGCATGCTGACATCCTAGAATGTAACGCCAGTGTTACATTCAGGGAGAAGGCCACAGGAGATCTAATAAACCTCAAAAAACAGAACCACCAAAACCAAACCAACAGAGATATAACAGAAAATGATCAGTCTTAATATAACACGAGACTCTCCAACAAAAAAAACACACCTAAATTAAGAAAAACACAGGTAGTTTAAGGCTAATCGTACTCAGCTTGCTACAAGTTCTTTTTCAACCGGAAGAAAATCTTGAAAACGTTGATGCAGATGGACTCCAAAATAAATTACGTTCTTGGTTTCTGTTTCAAGAAACAAAAGGGGGGTAAACACATACACATCTGATAGATCTTTAACTGTACGCTGGGTCATGTGATGCCTTGACCCCCAACTATCATTCAAAGTGGTTCAGTTCGGGTATGGGTGATGGCTCATTAAGACGCATGCATCCGGTCATGGAGCAGACGGGTGATCCTCATTCCACGAGCCGGTTCACTCGTGCTGTCAGCTGGGCTTGTGAGGTTTTGAGGCAGAGGAGAGGAGACTGCGTGCTCTCAGTGAGGAGCGTGAACACACCGCCATACAAACAGGCTGAAACACACAAGAAGAAACATCACAAATGTGGACTCATTTTAGCGCAGCTCCCGGTAATTAATGGGTTTGATGGGTTCTGCAATCAACTGTATTATTATTAATCATTGCTGTTTCGTGTTCATGTTTGTTGCTTTTCATCACAAGCTCTGAAAACATCTGAAATTGTCTCAAAAAAGGAGAAATAATAAAGTGCAGCAATATGGGGCCTGCGAGGAACAGAACGAGACCACAACAGAACAAGCACCTTCTATCATCGCCTCCAGCGCTGACGACAAAGCGATCCCCGCTGGTGAAGCGGATGTTGGTCAGGTGGGCAGAGTGGCCCAGAAAGCGTTTGTGTTTGGCCTGAGGAAACAGATTATAGTCAGATGATTAGAGCATGGATATGAAACCAAATAAACAGCTAAACTTTGGCTGTTGTGAGAATGTTTTGGTCCGTGGCGTGTTGGTAAGGACTTTGTGACATTCTGCCCTTTTTACTGTCTTGTGATGTACTGTCACATGTTACAGCTTTTTATTCAACATTCAGCAAAACAAAATAAGCTGAGAGAGTGGAATTTGGTTTCTGTTTATCTGTAGGAACAGCACTATTGGTCATCGTGGAGAGGGAAGTACACTTTAGCATACTTCAAAACAAAACAAATATCACAAATAATAATATACTTCAAAATAATATGAACTAAATGTAATGCTCACGTTTCATTGCAAATGTATTTGCTTAAAATTATATCAAATATAATTAGCTGAGCTTTAGACTGCTTTTTGACCCAAGACTACACAATTATTTCACAATAGTATGGTTAAAGGCATGTATTTAAATATACTTGTCATTCAACACAAGTTGCAATTTAGTAAATGTAAAATATATTAAATTTAAATGCAATATCAAATGCAGTATACATGCTTCAGTATGTTAGTCAACATAAAAATGTGCACCACAAGATTACTAAACACATCATTTAGAATATCTTTTCAAATAAATTCATTAATTTGACGTGGCATTTTGACGTTTTATGAAACGTTTGTCAATTTCGTTGCACTCTATGTACGGCAAATTCAATAAAATCGTGACTAAAGCTCAGTATTTATGAAATACCAGTAACAAGTAAAGATCACCAGAAGCAAACATCACTGTTAAACATGTAAGTTGTCCACAAGTTCATAAAATGTGGACAAAGGTGTTCTGTTATTACGTGTTGTTATATTTTAAAGGATTTTATGATGATGCTGTAGAAAATGATAAGAGCACAGAGGAGTGGCAGTCTGTCTAAATATCCATAAAATGCACATCTACACATTTGTAGTCCTACAGAAAGTAGGCCAATTGACATTTTTTAGTATCTAAACTAAAAGATGTTAAAGTGCTTTAACTACAGTCACAGAAGCTTAACAAACAATCATACTTGGGAGTCATTTGTTTTGAAGTATAACTAAGGATGTGTGATTATTTTTCACTTGTACAGGTTTTAATGATATGAGGTAGTTTATCACTTTAAAACCATTAAATATATGCAAAAATACATAAGTTCTTAGTTGTTGTTTTAACAATGCTGTATGCCTGTCTAGACCTATTTTTCATCTGGAATAAATAAGGAATAATTTAAGCATCATCAGGAAAGTTGTCCCTGCCGAGTAGAAAACTAAAATAACATTAATACTAATCTTAACTGAATAAATAAATTAAAATGACTACTAAAAAACTAAATCATTTGATGGATGTAAATGACATTAGGGCTAGTGAATGATGCCTGAATCTTCATTCACGCATCACAAACAAAAGTGTCTTTTTCACACAAGACAACAGCTTATTTCAGCAAAATGGGGTATACTTACAAATTTCTCTGGACACGGAAAGTCGAACAGCTTTACCATTCCAAAGTCATCACCTGTGGCGATGTTGAGGCCGGAGTGAGACACACAAGCGCAGGTTACATCTGCTTTATCTGTGTTCCTGGACCAGATCCCCACCACCTCATCTCCGAGGACACTACAGAGACACCCAAACACTTCAACACTGCAGCAGCCGCTTTACACTTTTTTTTTTAAACAATAAATAGAAATAGTTTCCTGTGAGAATGAAATCTTTTAAGTGTAAAGATCTGTTTGCTCTCAGCTGCTGATGGGTGAGTGTGTTGCAGTCTGTTACCTTGTCCACGTGGCCCAGGTTATTCTGTCTATCACTGCTTGCTCAGTGACTTGCTTCCCAGAAGGCACCTCATAGACTACACGTTTATAAGCACCAGTAGACAACTGCAGAGAACAAAACATGCAGACTAAGTGAGTAACTTCGTACTGATCTAATGCTGTCTTGAAAGGAAACAGCACAGAGAAAGACATTAAAAGGGTTTGTTTTTTAAATTATGAGCTCCACTTATGTTATGAAGATTTGTACACCAATCTATCTTATGTCCTTTTTTTAACCCCCCTCATCAGAACGCTCTGTTTGAATAGGCGTGGCTTGAAGACTCAAAAGTGAATGTCCAGTGCTTGTTTAAAAATGTACATTCCTTATTTCCAGCATAGTTTCATCTTTTAATCCTGCACCATATTTTGCAAAATGATGAGAACAAAGGAACAAGTTCTCACTGATGTGGTCTAGATCTTCTAGAACCTTATTTACACAACACGTGCGAGTCGGTGGGCGGGGCTAAACAGGCAGCGATGTAGAATCAGACGGTATTTATTCACAATATTACATCATAGAGTGGTACGTTCCACAAGCTGTCATTTTGCCAGACTGGCAAGAAGGTTTTAAGTTCTGTTGGATGTTTTTATAGCACGATGACCTCTAATATGTTAAAAGTTCAAGGGAATTTTGATTTCACAGTTTTTGACTCCTTAAAATATCAATTTGTGCTTAAATGGGGAAGAAGAACCTCATATGTTTCTCCTTTTATTAAAATGATTTAAAGCAGGGATACCTCAAATTTTATTTAACGTCAGCTGAACCCATGAGATTTATTTTATATTTTATTTCAAGTATAAAAGCTGAGATTTTCCATTAATATTAATATAATTAAACCACATACATTCAAATGTTCACAGTTCTCTTATAGTGATTAATGGTCACATGACATGTAAGAAAAAACATCTTTAAAATAAAATAAATAATATATATTTCTATTAAGTATTTTATCTTAATCAAAATATTTTTAATTCTTTAATTTTATATTTGAGCTTTTTATCAGGAATCCCTGGCTTAAGTCCCATGTATCCTTCATTTTCCAAATCCCTCTCCTTCTTGCAAACAGCTGAGTGAGCAAGCCTTTCTTTTCAAGTGCTTAAAATCAACATAAAACCCATTAGCTCTACTAAATTCATGTAAACCACAGCTTCGTGGGCTCTATTGCTTTAATAAACACTTGTCAGTACATTCAGCAGTACATTTTAACTGTATTTGTACTTAAGTGCTACTAAAGCTGCTCCAAAAAACCCTCTATGTGACGGATCAGGGTGCCTTCCCGGCTCCCTCTGCTGGTTGTGTTGTCTGTGTCTTTCCTCGCTGCTCATCAGCGATAATTCAGCAATAGAGCTGCGCTATCTGTAGACGATTTTGTTCCCTCTTTACCGTTTCCTTTATAATTCACTCTGACTTGTCCTTGTTGTGAGTAGATTGTTTGGTGATCTATGTGTCTGCTTTATCTGACCTCTGTGTTACTTGTACCCCAGGATTCATAGTGGGGAGGACAGCTTTTTTCTGCCTCTCTCTTCACTGACATTGTGGGACTTCTGTGAGTGTTGTGTCTGTATCTGTCAGCTCCACCCTGCCGGCAGAGTTTTTGGTTTCAATTTTTTGCCTTTTGTGAATCAACCTCCACTTAAGTCTGATCCTCTGCATTTGAGTCCTCTGTTCCCCTCGCCCCGTCACATTCTAAAGCTTTCGACTAATTGTATATTAAATATATTTTAATTTTATTCTAACTTAAAGTACATCATTGCTGAGATAAGTACTCTTTGATGAGTACTACATTCTCTACATACAAACAAACAAAAACACACACAAACGCAGCTCGAGATGCTGTACCTGCACATAGCAGCTGTCAGCAGAAAAATCCATCTGCATGACAAAGCTAGGGATGTCCCTGCAACAGTTGATGCGGTTGAGCTGCGGTCCTAACGTCAGGTCATAAAAATCTACTGCATTCTCACTGGAACCCACAGCCAGGTAGCGCGAGTCTGGACTGAACCTGAGGAAAAGAAACTTTAGTTGTTGCAACGGACCAATGTTAACGTCAGAATAAAATAATATTGATCTAGAAACTTCTTTCTGCCTGAAATGGAAATGGATTTAGTTTTTGATAATTGCAGTGGAAACACGACTAGCCCATAAAATAAAATAAAGAAATAAAATAAAAATGATTATGGATATGTTAATTAAACAAAATCATGCTTAATTAGCAGCAGTCTCACCTGATATCTTGTATGGCAGAGCGCCGGTCTCTCTTCTTCCCCCAGATCTTTAGTGAGGTAACAAGGAGGATGATGAACTCTCCGTTCTTCATGCCGATGGCCACCATGTCACCCTCTGGGCTGTAGCTGACCGCGCGTGCAGGATGACCGAGGTTCACTTTATTCAGCATCTTCTGTTTTTCCAAACAAGAGAGCATTTGAATCGTCTGGTGTCTCAAAGCAATCACAATGACCAGGCATTATATATTTTACCCTCTCTGAAATATCCCAGAGGCGCACAGTGCCGTCCTCAGCAGCAGACAGGAAGACGTCTCGGGTGGGGTGAGCTCCCAGTCCCCATATAGGACCATCCATGTGACCGTTCACCAGAATGTTACAGGCTGCGTTCTTCTCACCAACCTCAATGATCTCAGCATTCCGAGTGCCTACGAGAATCTTCCCCTAAACAACCAAAGAGGAGGACACAGGGAGCCATGCTATTTATCAAGAAAAAGCTTGATATTTCTGACGTTGTAGCTGTTGTAAAGAGAAGAATTTATTAAAGGTGTAGTGTATTAGCAACATTGTCAGCCTTCAAGAATCTTAACTAAGTCCCTGCATCTTCATATGAGGACATTATATTTTAGTGAATTTCTCTGACATGTCACAGTTTTAAGTCTTGGTGTCCTGTAAAGAGCACATTCAGAGCTTTTCAGAGATGCCAAATGTTTGGATGTTTCACCATGACCACTCCCTCTCCTTGGTATTCAAAAATGTCTGAAGTTAATTTAGTGACACTCTTATGGAAATATGATAATTATATTATTAATTTTGTAATTATCATTTAAAGCTGTCTACTTTTTAAATTGTGTGTCATAAATCAACATCTCAGGAAAATGTTATAGGGTTTCACCGGGACTAAAAGCATGCTTATTATGCATTTTGGTAGACATAACAAATGAGTAGGGAAAGAAATTATATTTCAGTATTCTATGAAATATTATATATTATTATGAAAATCTTGTCAATTATTACTCCCATTATTAAAATTATTTTTTCATTCTGTTACCCCAAAAACCCATTTATATGCAAATTAGATTTAGTTTATAGATACATTGTATATAATAAGAAAACCCATTTATAATCATTTTATAGACTTTTTAGCCGAAAGAAAATGGTATATCAAATAATTCTGTTATAACATTTTGAGAATAATAGAGTAATTAAAGTAAACTAAAAATGTTTTGGTGATTTTAAAAAAATCAAGTGCTTATGCCTATGCAGGCCATAGCATAACTTACGGATGAAATATAATTTTTTAAAAACATTTTTGTACATTATATTTAAAGCTATGGAAGCCCGTTTCCGCCACTGAATAAAAAAATAAAAAAAGGTTATTGTGACTTTTTATCTCACAATTCTGATTTCTTTCTTTTTTAATAAATAAAGTCAGAATTTTAAGGAGAAAAATTGACTGATATGTTCTGACTTTATAACTCACAATTCTGAGAAAATAAGTCAGACTTGTGAGAAAAAAAGGCGCAATAACCTTTTTTTGTTTTTTATTCAGTGGCAGAAACAGGCTTCCATATAATGCTCTAAAGACATAAAAAAAATTCCTACAACTTTTTTTTCCTACAAAGTTAACCCTTGAAAGAATGGTAAGTTCCGTCTGTGAAACTAATTGTATGAACCATTTGTTTCACACCTTTACAGAGCTTCTGTTGACTGCATCTGAGGCACAGGCACAATGTAAATACATCTGACTACACACATAATCTTTCAGGTCCAGTGATTTTGTGCTGTACCTTGCCCCTGCAGACAGAGCGCACACAGTCTATGATCTGGCCCGTCTCCAGTCTGAAGGCTCTGCATCGCTTCAACTCCTGATCCCACAATTTGAGCGCACCACCCTCCTTAGACCTGCAGAGGGCAGCCCACACAAATCCTCTCGTTTATGTTCATGCAGATTCAAAGAACAAAAAATTCCAGTTAAAGATAGTGGGAAAGGTCAAGCCACTTACGGTCGTTCTTTGCCTCCCGTCACAATGAGCCCGTCACGTAATGTGGTGTACATGGTGAACACAGGTCCAGTGTGAGCCTTAGCCACGATTCTCACTAGAATGTGTTCCTTCCATACACACACATCTCCACTAATGGTACCTGTAAATGTCAAGTTATTCTGAAAAGAAAACAAACCTGCACTAATCTAGTGACCTCTAAGAGAAGAACAGCACAAACATGGCAAAGCACAGCATTTTCATATCCGTTCACTGATACTTCTTTAAAAAAGTACAATTTTGTCATTTTTAAAGTTCCAATCCTGAACAACTTTTTGAATTAGTCACTGATTTAGCATCTTGTCTGTTTAAGCTCTGACACACAAGTGCACAAACAAATGCACACGTATGCATGTATACATAAATATCTACTCACACACATTTCACATTCATTTAAAGGCACAGTTCACCCAAAAATAAAAACTGCCATCACTTACTCATCCTTATTGCATTTCTAACCTATATGATTTTCTTGCATTTTGAAACACAGAAATAGTTATTGTACAACTAGGTGTGTGTTGTGTGTGTGTAAAATATGGAATATACAACTGTTAAAAAATCTGGGATGAATATATATTTTTTTAAAAGAAATTAATATTTTTATTATTATTCAGTAGGGATACATTACATTTGTCAAAACTGAACATAAAACATACAAAACATATATATATATAAATAAAAGTTTTTGTTTGCATAGTATGTGTGCAGTGTGTATATTTATTATGTATATATAACTACACACCCATGCAAATGTATACATTTAAGAAAAATATGTTATGCTTATATATTACATATTTTTTTATGAATATAAGTTACACATATACATGTGAAAACATGTAAATATTTTCTAAATATATATTGTATGTGTGTGTATTTATATATACATAGTAAATATACACAGTACACACGTTATGTAAATATAAACTTTTATTTTGTATAATCGCGATTAATCATTTGGCAGCACTAATATATACTTACAAAATTTTACATACTAGAAATTATATATTTAAAATAAATGCTGTTCTTTTGGAGTTTTTATATATTAAATAATACAAAAAAAACACAGTTGCTTGATAAATATTAAGAAATAATGTTCTTGAACATAAATTAGCATATTACATTTGTGTGACGGAAGATTGGAGCAACAGCTGCTAAATGAATAATAAATAAATTTCATAAAAACTGTAATATTTCACAATATTACTGTTTTATTGTATTTTGGTAATAAGTGAATGTTTCAAACATTTCAAACATTTTAATAACCCCAATGTTTTGAATGGTACTATATGTAAAGCTTTTTTTATTTGCTCATGTTCTCATTTGCTTTCATTTAATAGAAAGGAGTCATTTTAATAGAAAGGAAATTCTGCAAAACCCCCTTTTGTACTGGTTTGGAAAACCATTGGATTTTTAATTTTAGGTGAACTTTTCCTTGATTTCTCCCTTTCTAGCAACAAATACGAAACGAGCTGAACATCATGTAACAACAGAAGAATACTTACAGCTCCAAATGCCACTGAGAGCATGGTCTGCATACGGGCATCCTCGATGGAGCTGAGCACTCCTTTCTTACTGAGCAGAGCTTTGCCTGCCAGCGTCCAGAACCGCACGTGTTTTATCCCCACCGACACAAACTGTGTGTCCGAATCAGGCCGGAACTCTGCCACAAAGATTCTCTGGGTGTGACCGGCCCGACTTGCTACTTTGGCACCTTTGAAAAGACATTCAGATCACAAACCTGATAGAAGCAGAGTGCAGAGTGAATACTCTGTGTGTGTGTGTGTGTTTTGACCTGTACCTTCCAGCCACTTCCAGATGGTGAGAGTGTGCTGGGGGTCCAGACCCACAGAAAGCAGCAGTTTGCCGGTGGCACTGAAACTTACAGAGCAAACGCCCCTAGAATGATGGCAGCGCAGCACAGAGAGGGTCTGTTTGTTCATGGCTTCCCACACATGGATAGAAGGAGATGTGGCTGCAAATACAAATATACTCTGTTGCTTAGATTTAGAAAGTGATATAGCTCTATTCAAAAATTCAGTTCTGAAGGATAATAGATTCAATGTCAGCGTGAGACAATGTTTCATGGCAACTTAAGGATAGTGTCTCTTACCTGACATGTCACCAGCATCACCTAAGGGAACAACAACAGCAGTTAAACATGGCTTTGATCATTTTTAAAACCACTGGTGCATGAATGTGTGTTGTAGCACCAAATTGTCTGAATACTCAAAAATGATTTTGACAGGTGCAACCATCCAAAAATAAAAGAAAAAGAATTTCAGAAATCAAATTAACTAGTTACATGTAACAGAGTTACATAATATAATTACAAAATAAGGTTAAACTTTATTTCAAAAGTGTCTTTGTTACAGTGTAATTATACATTTATTTACTGAGTAATATTAATTAACTACATGTACTATATAGTTAGAGTTAGGATGAGGGTTTGGCTTAGTGGCACACACACACACACACACACATACAGATTTGATTGATTTCTTTTCCAAATTTTACTGACTGCTCTAAAATATGCGACACCAGTGTGTCAAGAGTTTAGGAGACAGTATAGGGCACATGCATGATTAATAATGGTTTAATTTCCTATTTCTGTTTGTGTACATTCCTTTTTTTTATTAACTGTTTTTTTCCCAAGTCATTGCCAGGGTTTCCTGTCATAGTTATGCAAAGACTTGATTTCAAAAACAGTATCATAGCTATTGAACATAAAAAGATGTGCTAATGTCTGATGTTGTGGTGTCTGTGCTTTAAAATAATTTCAATAATTACAATTATTAATACAGTGATGAAGGATTTTAAATGTTCTACTGTAATGTCAATGCTGAAACATTCCTTTAAAAAGGAATAAATTAAGAAAAATGTATTTAATAAAAATGACATTTAAATAAAGTGATCAGTTACATTTCATACCTGAAATAGTTACAGTACTTAATATTTTTTTTACAATTCAAAAATGACCTTTCCAACATTATCCAAGACCAATTAAGCTCTATCTCTGTCTCTTTTGTTGAATTTTAGGAGAAATATCTGGGACAAAGTTAATACCAGTGCAGTCAAAGTGAGAAGAAAAGGGTGAATGTTTTCACAAACATACCTACTTGGCCAGTTGCCACCACGTTGGGGAACTTTGGGTGCTGATTAATAGTCAGGCACAGAATATCATCACTGTGTTCTAAATAAAAGCTCTGACAGGCTGAAGGCAAACAAACAGAAAAAAAAAAACAGTAATGATTTTCCACAACATTTGTGTCACGTCTTCATGTCTGTTTGAGGAAACTCGATGAATAAAATCCATATCTAATCCACGCTTGCTACTTACGCCCACTCTGGCACAGTAAAATGCATTAAATATGCATTACATATAGCAGGTACCTCAGGGTCTTCTCCCCACCTGTTGTTAAGTTTAAGACGACCCCTACTGAGGCAGTGTGGTAAATGATGTCCGCCCCCTCATTAAGGTAATGCACATTGTTACGGCAGTCGTTGCCTCGGTAACCAAACACCAGTTCAAGCACCAGGTCCTACAAAGAAAGTCAAAGATCGGTGTCTGAGGTCGTATCCATGACAACAGCAGTATCTGGCTCTCATGATGTGAAAGTACATGCACAGAGACTGTGTTGCAGTTCAAACAAGAGAGACAAGAAAGATCATCTAACCACTGACGGGACAGTCTCCATTTAATAGATTGAACAGGCAAGATAAGAAAAAAAACTATCTACATCCAAACTACAAGCCAAAACACAGTACTATGTACAGAAAGATAAGACAATATATTGAGAGGACAGGAAAAAGAAAAAGAGAATGGGATGGGAAGGGAAGTAAGTGACAGGACAGGACAGGACAGGACAAAGAAAGGAAAGGAAAGGAAAGGAAAGGAAAGGAAAGGAAAGGAAAGGAAAGGAAAGGAAAGGAAAGGAAAAAAAAGGAAAAAAAAGGGGAAAAAAAGGAAGAAAATGAATAATATTTGCTCTGGTTTGCCCATTACTCACCTCAATGGGTCTCTTTTTCTTGCCGACATTGTTGGTCTGTAGTTTCTCTGGCATTGGTGGTGCCCTGCTCACTGGGGGTCTGCACCCAAAACAAAAGTCACTTTATAAGTCTTACAGCAGCAATAAGATCAGACAGTGACCAGGTGAAAAGGACACCAGACATCTGGCATGATTCTGTTTCACTTCTGGTTTTCACTGTAACATGTAACCAAATACAAATACAAAGTTACTGAGTCAGTTCAATATATGATAGTATTGATACACAGTAAATGTTAGGCTGAATCCTTTACAGTAAATTATGTAAAAACCAAAATCTAAAAAAAAAAACGATGTATCAGATTGAGGTGTAAGTGATCGGTCTAGTCTTACCTTGAGCCCCTTTAAAAGCAGCATTAACAGAGAGAGAGAAAACATTAGAAGTGTGAAAGTTGAGCAGTTCCCTCAAGTGCTCCAGAAAACAAAGAAGCACAACACAGGGACACTGAGAACACAAACTACAAGAAAAATGTATAAACGCTGTCCATAATGTTCACTTGACGTAAAAAAAAAAAAAAAAAAAACCTGAATGGCCCAAATAGCTGGTGAAGCAATAGACCAGCTCTATTAAACTAGCTACATTTTCTTTACACATAAAGAAGTAGTTCACCCAAACATCTTACTCACCACCATCACATCTCAAACCTGTAAGACTTCCTTTCTTCCTTATAACACAAAAGATGAACTGATAAATATCTTAGCCACTCTCTTCAATATAATGAAAGTAGAGAAGGACTAAGGCTGCCAAGCATCAAACTAAAAAAATAAAAGTCTTTTTAAATTTTTTGAATTCAGAAAATGTGTTCACATGCATAACTGATTATGCATAATAAGATAACAACGTGTAACATGTAAAAGTGTAAAACCCTTTTCTTTTTCAGCATAAGGTCATAAATTGCTTAAAAATAAACTAACTGACATCTAGATTTTTGTCTAGATTTTACCCTGCCTTTAAACAACTTAACCTGCATTCTGTCGGCTTATTAAAGTACACTATATTACCAAAAGTTTTCGCTCACCCATTCAAATGATCAGAATCAGGTGTGCTAATCACTTGGCCTG
>JAUCMS010000031.1:19036875-19059778 GCA_032357445.1 Enteromius radiatus | reverse complement strand
ATTGTTTTTGGATGAGTGAGGAGAATTTTTCTTAAACCCTCCTGAACAACATGTGCTGATGTAGAGGCTGTTTGACTTTTTTTTTTAAGTTTTCTGACCCTGAGACTTAATTATTTTCCTTGAAGAGTCTTTATCCACTCAAGCTCTACTCCTCGCCATGTGTTAGGATAATAGAGACACACGTCCTCTTCCAGGCAGTTTCCTAACATTGTGCATTGATTGGAAATTCTTAATTATTTCCCTGATGGTAGAAATGGTAATGTTCACTGCTCTAGCTCTTTTCTTAAAGACACTTCACTAATTTGTGAAGCTCAATTATCTTTAGCAGCATATAAGAAATACATTCTTTGGTTTTTCTCATTGTCTTGATGATTAAGGGATATATATATTTCTGTGAAACAGGAAGCCAGGGCTGGATATTTTCATGTTCATAATCACCCTGGAGTGAATGGGAATAGAGTTCAGAGATATTCCACTCATAAAAAATTCTAGGGGTGCCAATAATTGTGGCCAACAAGTAATGGAGAAAACATTTATTTCACAATGAGATTTTCTCCCCATTTCAATTGTTTTACTTCAATTCATTATCCAAGTAAATATAGAAAGACACAGTGTACTCGAAGGATAATAATCATCATATAATTGAATCAGGGTTGATGAAGAGTCGATAACTCATCTTAAGGATCTGGCCTATCAAGCATTATTTGATTAAATCGCTGGTCTACAGACTATCCTATGCATGAGCAGCAGTCATTCCTTTACAAGAATGAACTACAACCATCCCCTTCAGAGATTCTGCTCTCAGGCAATCAATATGCTCTTAGGGCTAATTTGCATGCAGAATGTTCTTCACTTAAGTTATATTTTTCAGCGCAAATTGAGTTTCTGAAGCATAACGAGGTCAAGCATTGTGTCGGCTAAGCTTGGAATACAAATCACGAGAAGAGCACATAGATAAGACGGTTTTTATTATCAGACAGAGGGGTGTTTTTTTGTAGACAGTAATACATGTGTGCTTCGAATTTATGTCACTAAAAAACAAGCTAGTGAAGAACTGAAGCTGGTCATACAGTTATTTCTCCTTCGTACATCATAGTTGTTACCCTTAGCATGCTTTAACTGCTGTAAGGGTTCTTGGAGGTAATATAATAAGGATGGGGTAGATCACATGATTTTGTATGATGTGCTGTATGACGTCTATTGCATGGAAATAAACTGTGAAAACACACATTTCTCAAAACAAGCTTCATAGAAGAGGAACGGTTTGGGAAGACATGAGAGTGAGTAAATTATAACAGGTTTTTCCACTGAAGTTGAAGTGTGTCTATATATATATATATATATAAAAGAGAGTGTGACCAAATATACCATAAATCCTGTGAACACATGGAAGAATCTGAGGAATTAGTCTAAATCTAACATGTGCTTACCTTTCTTGAGTTTGCGTACGGCGAGCATGCAGTGGCTGGGGGAGAGATCCCATATGCGTAGGGTCTTATCGTCACTCACAGTGGCACACAGTGGGAGATGTGGGTGAGTGGCAAGACCCCAGACCTCGCCCTCCATGTGACCCTAAATACAGACCACACACACATTATTTAATATATACTACCACATCAACATAACTGTCATTCATTTTCTGCACAGACAATAAAGTTTACCTCTTAAGAATTCTACATTAAATCTACATTTTTCTAGTGAGCATAATGGCAGTAACTCATCAAATGATGGAGAAAACCATTATAACTGGGTATATATCCAGGGATATGGTGTTAAAGAGCTGATTCAGAACTCTGGAACACAGTGTTGGAGTAAAGCAGTACAGTCCCAGTAATATCTGCCAGATTATGGTTATCTATGCAGCTATACATCATTAGCATTTTTTTTTTTTTTTGCGAATTGGAGAATAAAATAATCCACATGTAAACAAACAATACTGCCAGCAGGCACAATTCAGTTTTAGAGAATTTCCCCTATTTATTCTGACACACCCAAGGGATACATAAAAGGGTTTCCAGAAAAGCACTGCAGAGTGCAATAAATAAGAATTCAATCAAGCTCAAATGTTTTCTAGCTGCAACCTATGAAAATATGGCGAAAGCTTGCAAAATACAGTTTTGTTTTTGTTCATTTCAAGCTCACACAAAGCAATGAAGGGTTAGCACCAGCTGATACATAACATTTAGTAGGTAAACAATGTCTTCATTAACCTGTGATTAATCACCGTGTGTGACTCAAAAAGCCAAGCAATGTAAGCCAAAAAAAAAAACACATATTTAATCATTGTTCAAAAACCATAGCAGCCTGAGTGTAGAAATACAGGACAACGACTTTTTCTGCCCAGTCTGCAGTTACAGTTGCAGAACACAACATTACAAAGTGTTTCAGTGGTGAGGGCAGATGGAGAATCAGACACTTGACTGACTCATTCATTCTCAGGGACATTTACAGGTGCTGCTATAAGAAAAACAGGTTTAAAAAATAGATCTGCATTTCTAAAAGAAAATACCACTGTTTGCAAGACAACAGAAAGGAGAAATTAGTAAAAAGAAAATCCAAGTATAGGTATTAGGACAAAGAATGTATCGTATGTGATACATGTAGTTAATTAGATGTATTCTGCACAATGACCTATCACAGTACAGTATGCAAATACTACAATTATACTGTATGTCCAACGACAAAAATAGCAAAATAAAAATTTCTAAACAGCTGAAGAGTAAATTAAATAAAAAATGCCTTGAAACCACCTTAACAAAGTTTATAACATATATATTACTTGGAAAAAAAATATCCTAATAGCATAAACCATAAAATCAACCAATGAAACCTCAACCTTCTAAATAACAGTTTTAATAGATTTTTATATTTTCTTGCAAAGCTCATTATGCCTCAAATGTAAAGAGCTACTGTGTTGCTCACAGACATACTGTATCAAAGAGGCTTTGCTGAAAAGCCTTCATGCTGTTGTATGAAGGTGTGTGCAGTCCTTGTCTGGTGATTGGCTGAGGCAAGTTGTTGTAAAATGCCCTATAAACACATACCTGCAACCTATGAGTACCAGTATTACTTCACCACTGCATCGGTTTCTTACTGCTTCTGTGTGTTGCTTAGTAACTCTTCTGGGGAACTTCACATTCTGCCCCTACATTGTTCTAAAATCACTGTAAACCACGGCTTTTTGTGGCTTATTGCTTTAATGTATGCTTATTCATGAGTGCATAATGTAATTGAGGGGAGGCTGAATGAATCTGTTAAGCCTCTTTACCAATTTACTTCATTAGACGAGGGTATTCAAAGGGTTGTTTTTTTTTCTTTCTAAAATGTTCATGTTTCATTGCTTGAATCTGACAGCTCAATCTGTGCCTACCTGAACCAGAAGAGTAATGGGCCCATTTTTATCCACCTCCAGAATCTCTCCGTTCTTTGTTCCTACAAGAATATGCCCATGACCCAAAGATATGGCACGAATGGAGGGGTTGTCCTCTAAAAGCAAACCTGCAGGAAGGGACGTGTTATAAATAAACACTCATCCATGACCTTGGCTTTCTATTTATTAAACACACCGAATATCCTTTGAGAATGCATGGAGGTATTTGTCCTCAATGGCTTTAATTGTGTAAGTTATTCACACTGTTTCTTAATGAGTATTTTTGTCTTGTTTCCCAGTAAAAATGCAAATAGAAAAATAGATGTATTACCTTTGGAGCCTGGGGCCAGCACTGCTCGTTTTATGGCATACGTCTTGAGGCATCTCTCAAATGTGTCGTCCCACAAAGCCACTATTCCATCCTTTCCACCAGTCACAAAACCCTTAGTAACAATACATTCACATTATATTTGTGAAATATTTAAAGCGATAGCAGTAACTTCTCTCCTATTTGAAGCTAAATCTGCTACCTTCTCCAGGGCGTGCATGCTAAAAACAGGCCCATCATGAGCTTTGACGGTTTTCACCAGGAACATGTCTCTCCAGATGCAGATGTCTCCAGTGCAGGTTCCTGAGAACACCATTTCTTCCGTCCAGCCGTATACCGCACACATCATTGTTTCGGTTTTTCCCATGCTGCCCTTCTTCCCAATCAGTCCCCCACCTGAGAACGGCAAAAGGTTTGTGAGATGATCTCTGACAGGGGAAGTGCAGTGATTCACATACTCCACAAGACATTCACAGGATGTCTATGTGAATCAGTATAGAAGTTTTGGCCTTTTGTACACATTATTACACTGTCCAGCAAAAATGACCTTTTTGAAGACGTTCTCCAAAGTGGATACATTTGAAAACATTGTTTTCATGTGTGGACTGTATGTGTGCAGATGATGCACATTTAGTCATATGCTTCAAATTGTATTCCTTATGTATTAAGTTTGTGCCACAGTGTTGTGCCTGCTATTCACTTTACCCAAAATAATGTTTCTAAAGATAAGCGTTATTCTGTAGAACCTTCATATTTCATTTCTGCAAAGTTGACAGAATATTTACTTACAATTGCTATTCTGTGGCAAAAGATGATGACGGTGATGCATTTTAGTGTATGTCACATGACAAAGATATGCTAAAAATGAGTAAGCTTTACAGACGACAGTGTCGTCAAAAATGGCCCTGTTCACAAGGATCTGCGAAAACAACTTAAATGCTGTATTATGCACGCCATGCCAGTAATTGGTCATGCAAACACATAATATGGATGTGCATGACATTGTTTCCACAAATTTGTGTTTTTGTAGTTTGCACAGAGATAATAATGGAATAGTGACCTTTGAAAAACACGTTGGATGAAGAGCATTTTTAAAACGAAAGCAGCATTTTCAAATATATCTGTATTAATATGGACCTAGCCAAAAACACACCTGCTTTATGCCAGAACTTCATGTGCTTCACTCCAGCGGTTATCAGTTTGTCTGGCATGTACGGGTTGATTTTAATGACAAATATTTTGTCCTTACTTCCCCTGTAAATAAAAAGAGAGACATATGTTATTAAATGTATTTGGGATTCCTTTGCTGACACCAAAAAGGATTAATTGAATAGCCCTCGATCTTTATTAAAAGTTTAAAGGTTTGCAATCTGTACTATAGGGCTGTAATTGACCTGTCTTCTGTGCTGCTTCCACTGTCTGAGTGCCGGTGGGGAATTTAGCAGCACGGGGTACATTGGCTGTCTGTGGTTTTGCATTAGACCCGATGTGGAGCGGGCAGAGCACTGAGCAGTGACTGCACTGTCAGGCCCTATTTACTTCCACCCGCACAAGCATCCTCTCTAGCAGAGAAAGCCCCAGGGAGGAGTCGGCTGGAGCGCTGCACTACCTATGAACTCAAGAGCATGCAGACAGGGGAATACAAATGCTTCAAACTCTAAGAGCAGGTATGCGCTCTTTGAAACCTTGCAATATTACTGCAGCAAACCATGAGAGGATGTACATTACAGTGTTTTAACCGCTTAAAGAGTTATAGTTATAGTTATAGGATTAACAGTTGTTTGACACAGGATTTTTACATTTTCTTAAAGGGGACATATGATGCAATTTCAAGCTTTCCTTTCTCTTTGGAGTGTTACACGCTGTTAAGCATAGATTAGGTATTCTTTATAAAAGTTATGGGTAACACTTTATTGTAAGAGTCCAGAATAATGCATTAGATGAGCATTAATTATTTAATGGTTAATTTGTTCACAATTAAGCATTAGTTGAGTATTAGTATATATATTTTTTTTTTTTTGTGACATAAAGATATTTATGTGATGCACCATCTATTAACAGAACAATAAGCTTGTTATTATGTTTAATTACTGCTGGTTTGCAGTTCTACATGGCTAAAGTGTTGTAATAAAGACTTTTTGACCACCTGTTCTAAACTTGTTGAGTGATAAGCTAATAATTAAGGCTAAACTACCATTAATTTAGTGTTAATTGACCCCCTATTCTAAAGTGAAACTTAAACCCATATTAATTATGGCATCTATTGAGTAATATTTAAGTTTATAGACTAATATAAGGTAATAATTAAGGCTAAACTGCCATTAATTTAGTGCTAATAAAGGAAATTTGATTCCCTATTCTACAGTAGTTTCCAGTAATCACTAAAGAATAACACCATTTTTTGCTGCTTATGTAGAATTTTAAAAATAACATACAGTGTAATAAATAGAAATAGTTAATAGTTAAATGACCCATGTGTTTGCCTTAATAGTCTTAAAAGTTGTTAATAATGGATAAAATGCGCTTACTGTTCATTCAGTTAATTATTAATTACTAGCTTATTTTTGTTTATTTATAGCATAAATGTTTGTCTTTAAAATGACTAATGAATTGTAAATAATGGGTAATATGCCCTTACTATATGTTCAGATAATCATTATTATAAGTGTGTTCATGCTTAACTGATGCATAATTGTGAACAAGTTAATCATAAATTACTAGTGCTTAACTAAAGCATAATTTGGACCCTTAAAATGTTAGGGTACTCATTAATTACAAGTGTGTTTTGCTCAACTAATGCTTAATTGTGAAAAATTAACCATTAATTAATGCTTAACTAATGCATTATTCTGGACCCTTAAAATAAAGTGTTACCAAGTTAGGACTCGTCCACACCCCCCTAAAATGGCTTGTTTAAACATGCCCCCACTTTTCTACATCACGGAATGGGTTTATTTTCATAATACCACTCAGGCAGAGCTATTATTCTCGCTGTAGTATTGCTGCGGGCGCCATGTTCTGGAGACACTTTGTATCAGTGTGAAAGTGAAATTATTTTGTTTGTGCTTCCAAAAGAGGACACAACTAGAAATCAGTGGTCAAGTTATATTTACGACACTGTTCCAGAACAGTTCAAACCAAATATTAGAGTGTGTTCAGCACATTTACAGAGGACTGATTCCTGAAGCAGCCTATGCTGGCTGTACACAGAGGCTATGAAGTGAGCCAATTCCAACTTTGCAAGGACAGTTTGGTTTATTTTTTTGTATCATCTCGCCGGGCATGACATTATGGTAAAAGGGGTGTAACATTTCCCTTACATGCTTGAGGTATTCACCCAGTCAAAAGGCACTGAACAGCTGTCCAATCAGAGCTCATCTCACTTCTCAGAATGATGAGCTTTGTAAAAATCCATGCGTTTCATGAAGTAACAATAATGTACAGTGTGTGGAAAATAATGTGTTTTTTGAACCTTAAACCCCATAAACACATTGCATTACACCAAATACACCAAATAATGTTCCTTTTAAAAGGTTACAGGTCCGACTCTCTAGCCGTTAGGCCACGACTGCCCTTTGCCCTTACCAACATCATATGACCCCTTAAAAAGAAATTCTAGGTTGCCACCACATTTATATTTTTAAAAGCCAGTTTTAAAACAAAGAAAAGGTCTAAAATGAGCACTAGAGATAGAACAGCAAAACTCCCAGTTAAATGAACACACCCAATAACTAAATAACTAAATAAAGTTTTTAATTAAAATCTAACACAGTTGTGACAGAAGGATAAAACAATGCCTCAGTTAACATATACCAGCCGTATCATGAAAATTACTCCGTAGGGAGAGAAATGGACAGCAGTGGGTTTCACGATTCTCTCCTGGAATAATTATCACGCTGTGACAGAGATTGATAATCAGGCCAATGTCATTAAGAAGTGTTGAGACACTAATTTGCTATAATGGATTGATGCCAATATAGTTTAGATGACGTACATAAACATTACAAAATAATAACGTTTAAATAGAATAAAGAATGTCATAAAAACTTTAGCTTGTCTAGCATAACATGTATTTTAAATCTCTAAGAAATAGTTTGACGAATGCAATTTTAATGTATTCTTGTTGAAACAGACATTTAAAATAGGATATATAAGATTAATTGTCTGTTTTTAAATAGTCAGTAGGGGTTTGTTTATGACCATTCGCTTCCAGTTATTACTAGTCAATTATATAAATGATACAGGAAGAAGGAATTCATTCTAGACACAGATATTTTTGAGTTATCAATTTATTTTTTATTATTTTATTATAATTACTGTGACTTTCACATGTCTTTCACAATTATATCGTCCTAAAGTGTACATCATTTGACCAAAGCAAACTGAACTTTACCGAAGCAAAGCAGGAATCATTGACTCACCGGATGGTGGAGAGCTTCTCTCCTTTCCTCCATTCCCAAAGGACAATGGTATGATTGTCATCCAGACCCACTGAAGCCAGCCTCTTCCCATCCGCTGCAGAGACAGACATCATACAGCTCTGATTATACTCAACATCAGCCAAATAACAGGTGTGTATATGATGTAATGATTTTATAACATCTCCACGCTGCTAAAAATTAAATAAGATGTCTCAAGTAATACAAAGTGACAGCATCGCTGCAGTGGAAATTTCAATTGGATGGCATCTAATGAGAATAATCATTTATGTTTAGGCCCATGACACTGACAGATACTAGGAGGCTCTGCTGCTTTAGCTTTGCCAAGAGAAACTCTTCTATACACCCTTTGATTTTAAACTCAAAATTGGTCTTGTTAAACAAATTGTACATCTGTTTACAAAGAATGTTTCATCGATTTTATTATTAATACATGCAAAAATAAATAATCATCTGTGGTTTTACATCTTCGCTCCATGGACTATTCCTGCATAAATAGTTTATGGAAACAATAATCTGCAAAATGGACAAGAAGATAAGACAAAGTGGTAATAACTAATAAAAGTGTGTATAGCTTAAATGCAATGTAAGGATAAAAGTGTCTCCCAAATGCACAAACAAATAGAGATCAGAATATGGAGAACCTGCTATGAAATCCACTCTTACAAATCCTATTCAGAGCTATTTGTTCATTTTAGAATTTAGAAGGATCATTTTAATCTCCTAGGATCTTCTTTTTCTAGTATACTTTGGCTCTTCACGCTACATCACCATTTTCACTTCATAATGAATATCATTCAAAAGTTTGGAGTCAGTACAATTTCTTCACTTAAAAAAATGAATAACAATTTCTATCAAGGATGCATTAAATTGACAAGAAATAATATACACTGACAAGAAAAAGTGTAGTTCTTTCAATTTCCTAATATACAGTAATTAATGATCGATATACCAGACTTCTTTTCACAATGCAAACCTGAGAAGTCAAGTGCACACACTCCAAACTGGTGGAATCCTTTAAGAACAGACAATGGCTTCAAAAACTCAGTTTCCCATATATGAATAGAAGAATCACGGCCCACCTGGATAAGAAACAAACACAGATCATTAATATGCCCTGACCATAAATTGATTTGTTTCTATTCAGTAAAGAAGCATCTCTGCTCTGTATGCTGTAGATGATGAAGACAGAGGTTTGGTGCAGCTGCCTGTACCTGGCCTGTGGCTACATAGTCTTTGACAGGGTGGATGGCCAGACAGAGGATGTCATCATCATGGCCCAGGTAAAAGCGCTGTGTGTTCTGCTGTCTGTTGTACACCACTCCCACAGCCGCCACATGATATACAATCTCACCGGTCTGAGTGTAGAAGAGGTTACTTCTGCAGTCGTAACCTCTGTAACTGAAACACACATTTACACACACACACACACATATTACAAATGTCTCCTCAACCATAGCTCATCCAATACCCTATACTAAAGTCACTTGCATGCATGGATGTACATGTCTATCTGAATGTAACTGCAATTGAATGCTTCCAAATCTTCTGATTCCACTCTGTAATGGCATAACTAAGCCAGTAGGTGGCGACATTTTTTTTTTTAAATTCTGAGAAAGCAATAGCGAGTTATAAAGTCAGAATTGTGAGATAAAAAGTCGCAACAATTTTATTTTTTATTCAGTAGCGGAAACAGGCTTCCATATTATTCAGTAGCTCACTCATGATAAAAAAATAAATGTCGCCACCTACTGGCTTAGTTATGCCAAACTCGCAGTTTTGACTTTATAACTCACAATTATGAGTTTATATCTCGTAATTCTCAGAAAAAAAGGCAGAATTGCAAATTTGTATCACACAATTCTGACTATAACTCGTTGTTCTGACTTTATATCTCACAATTCTGATTTTATAACTCGCAATTGCGACTTTATATCTTGCAATTCTGATTTAAAAAAAAAAAATCAACTCAATTGACCTGTTCAAAAAAATGTTTTTTACAAATGACACAAGGCTTAATATACTTTATCAAAACCTGCATCTATCAAGAGACTCCATGAAGATTTGAAAATTTTCATTTCATGCTGACTTTGAGCACTGAGATACAAATGACAACAAAGCTTCTTAAATGTGTATTGTATTATTGTATAACTGCAGAGCATTTTTATCAAGCTTTAGAAAAGCAACACTGGCCTAAATAAATTTCTCGATGTTCTTGCATCATTTGAATTGTTTATGATCATAATTTTTGAGTCTCTGCTTACAGCGCTGTAAATGCATTAGTGTCATTTCTGCTTATTTCAATAAATGGACAAATGGATAGAGACAAACAAGTGAGATTTTATCCAGTGACCTAAATTGCCCTGCTTCTGTAAACCATTGAGTAACCTCATCTAAATATTTTCCTCAGCATCATCTCTTCCTTCCTCTAAAAGCAGATCCAGATCTATTCTAGTAGCCAATGCACAGCTTCACTGTTACAACTGTTACTGTAGATTTAGACATTAATCCGTAATCCTCAGTCCATTTGTTGACCTATGGATGTCTTTAAAACAAATGCTACACATTTTCAGTTCACCTTAACGCAGCTGTTGTTCATATGAGGGTTTTTCAGAAGGATTAGCACATGTTGAGTTTTTAAAGACCAAAACTGATGGGCAACTGTGTTGAATGCAGTCCAGTTTCTAGGACAACTTCTACACTGATGGACAGCACAAGATAGTCTTTCACGTTCTTCCCCAACTCCAACTTATCTCAGAGTAGTTGAAAAGTTTGTGGGCATAGTTTTAACTATCTTCAGTCTGTCATGTAAAGGGTGGAAAAGGAAAGTAGACAGCACGGTTCCTGAGACACCACAGCGTTGGTCACCATCTTCTCCAGAACAAAGCTGGAGGCTGTCAGAAAGGTCTAATAATCCAGACTGTGGGGGTGTCTGCATGCATCACTCTGAGCTTTGTCTGAGTCAGAGAGGCAGGCTGATGTTGAAGGTACAGTATTGGTGATGTCAAAGAACATCAACCTGGAGACGATCTTCATAAGATGTGTGAACTGACAGCAACTGCTCTGTAGTCTCTAGGAGTAGCTAAGGTTCATCTTTCAGACTGAGACTGGGCTGTTTCGTGCATATTATTAGCTAAATAAACATTGTTGAAGATTTGCAGGTGCATAAATAAATAATGAAAGATAAATACAGACCTCTTTACACTGTGTCCATGCCAGAGAAAATTAAATCACTCCTATTACAATCCACAAAGTTTCTTTACAAATATCATGCTATGAATTTTAATATTTCAGCGTTAAAAAAAAACAATATATTTATTTTTTTATATTATTTAGTGCTGCCATTTGAAACATTTAGCTAATTTATCACACATTACTGAACATATCACAAATAATTGTCAAATCTGAATCTCCAAATTAATGTAGAAAGAATATAAAGATGGTATATTTTAAATATGTGTTTAATGTCATCTTAATAGGCAAGTAGCCTATTATTCATAAAGACCAATATCACTTCTACTGATGTCTCTATTAAATTATGTCAATATTTCCCCCTCAATCTTAGCCATTTAATTTCACAATTTCAAAGTCATTATTTTTAACATTTAATAAGTTTTGAAATGTAACTTAACTTCAAGTTCAAGTAAAATGAAAGCAATCTTCACATAACTGTATACTATAAATTGAATGAAATAGATTTCTCTTTTTCTTTTCTTCGTTGATTTACTTCAGTGATTGGAGCAGGTTTCACTTTACAAGCAATGCTGTCTCTTTAATAACTGATGCACATGATCATGATGTATCTTCAATCTTTATTCTAGAACCTCAGAAACATATTTGAGCTATTTAACGTATTTGATGCAAACTTTAGTAAAAAATCACTCAAAAAAAGTTGTTTATTTACTGCTTATTAATTTCTAAGCTGTCAAACAAATACTGTAGTAACTGTAGTAAGCCCCTAAGTGTGCACCAAGTATTGGATTGGGGTTAGCAAATACTCAATATTTAATGGAATATTGAATTACTTATATTATATTATATTATATTATAATAACAACAATACTTCTATAAAAAAGCAGGTCACAGTGGTCAGGATGTTTGTAACATGGTAAGTGATTTGTGTACAAACTGTACACTATGTTTATGTTTGAGAGACACATTTTGGAGAGCATTGATCTGTTCAGTACTTTTGCGAGCTCCTCAAATAACAAACCACGATGGCTGTCAATGCTGTTTGGGATCTGTTAAAGCACTTACCCATGTATAAAGTGCAACCTCAATCCACTGGCTGGAGCTCTTTCCCTTTTCTTCATGGCCATGGCACGATGCTTCTCCTTACACTGCTCTTTAAGCTGAGGTAGATCTTCTTTGTAAACCTGGACCAAAAAACGTCATCGTAAAACTCCCCAGACACACAACTGGCAAAAGGCCCAAGAGGGAACCTGCTGTCAGGTTTTTGATAAACATATGTATTAAACAACCTGTCGTCTGTAAGTAAGTTGGGTCTCCTGCTCGATTTCTGAGTCCATCTCAGGCACGTCTGACTGATCCGAGTCAGATTCCTCGCTGTGTGAGTCTACTAATGTCTCTGGAAAACAGAAAGAGCAAAGAAAACTGAACTCCTGCGTTGATTATGCATCCTACTCAAGTAAAACAAATAAACAAATTAACAAATTAGCAATGTTTCCATTTATCATGATCTCCTGAGAAACCCTGAGTAACAGTCATTTCTAAGTGCTGCCCTTCCCCTTTATGGATTTATCACTAAGAAAACTGCTGATGGCTAAGGAACAGAAATGCCAACGTGAGCAGTGAGAAATCCATTAGGAAAATGAACAGTGACATAGTAGACTGAGCAGCTACATGCAAATGAAAGAAAAACAAGAAAAAGTGGACTCAATTTGCATTAGTAAATAGGTGCTTATGTAATCCAGCACATTTTTAAGCAGCAAAGCTGTTGTCTTCACAATCATGTTTCTTCAGTAGATTTTAGTTCAGTTTTTAGACTAGAACCGATTTTGTTCCAACAGTTCGTTAAAATGAACTCGTTTGATTATTCAGTCCTTTTAAATCCCTTTTATCCCGAAACAGGACTTTAGTATGTCTTTATTATTTATACAGTATATCTATTATTTATACAGTAATTTATATTTCATGATTACTTTTATTGTCTTGTATATATGGTTAAAGTAAACTGCAAACACTTTAATGTTACTTTACATGTAATTTTACATTAATGTTATTTCTAATAAACGTTCTACGTCATGCATTTAAATGTGCAATTCAGTGCATTTAAAATTTATGAATTAAATATTTAAATGCAATTCTAAATAATAATAATTTTAATAACAATACAGTTCAGATTATTATCAGGTACTTTACATCTGCTTTAGTGAGTCAATACATAAAAATAAGTTTACTTTTTTAAAATCATGGCAAAAGATGATTAAAACAAAGATTTATTTACTTTAATATAATGCACTTTAAGGTAAACCTTTCAGTTTGACAATATTACAATCCACACTTTTTAAAAAGTGGTGTTTGGTTTTATTAATATAGATAGATAGATAGATAGATAAGAATGTGGCTCACACCTTGAGGAGCTATATGAAGAGTTTCTTTTGACTTCCTTTCAGGAACAAACTTCCACTGGAACACTGAATGATCGGCTCCACCAATAGTAATCACCCACTGATAATCATGTGACCATCGGACATTCGTTATGTGTGCTGAGTGTCCTAAATATTTTTTAAACTTAGCACCTAGAGGTGTAAAAAAAAGCCAAACCGGGTAAGCATACAGTAAATAATTATAGAATGCCATTTACAAAAATGAGGCAAAGCAAAAGAAAACCCACCTTTTCTTACACATGGATACCGAAATAATTTAACTAATCCATAATCGTCTGCTGTAACTAAAACTTGACTATTGAGGTTGGCATCTACAGAGTTGATGTCATTGATATCAGAGTATTTAGGCCAGATCCCATTCACCTCTGGCCCGAGGACACAAGTCCATGAAGACCACTGGACAAGCTTCAGTTCTTCCCTGTTGGTCACTTCCTTACCACCTAAACACAAACAATACCAAAATAATTCGAAGTTATACTATTTAATCCGAGGCGTTTAATACTAGCAAATCATGATTGCAATACAAAGCTCGTACTGGGCATCCTGTAGAAGAGTCGCCGACCGTTGCCGTCATTGGTCTGTAGGTACTTGCTGTCAGTGGACCAATCCATGTGTGTGATGAAGCTACTGGAGCCCACGCATTCGCCCACCTTCTTGTAGCGCTGCACAACGCCGTAGATGTCCACTGAGTTATCGTTAGAGCCCACGGCTAGGTGCGCTCCGTCAGGGGAGTACTTCAGCTCATGGATGGCCTCTTTACGGTCCTTAATGTGGACCACCTCCGTCATGTCCCTGCAAAATGAGTACAGGTCTAACGGATTTGCATATTTTACTTACTTTAGGTTGCTTTAGACCAGGGATACTCAAACTGTGCAGCTCAGGTGTCACTTTTAGAAAGTGCAGAGTGACCAGAGGTCTTTGAATAAAATTATCTAGTAATAGATGCTTGATTATGGTGAATACAATCAAGTGCAGTAACCAGTAATAAGTAACCACGCTGTCTTAGACCAGCATCATATTCAAACAATAACTGCCTTTTAGTTTTTAAAAAGACTTTTTCTGAAATGCAGTGCAAGTGTTTTTATGTTTGTCATGTTTGTTTTTTATGACTCTAAATGTCATGTGGTGCAATACAGTTAGCTGCAAAGGCAATTTGTAAGAAAGAAAATGTAACATTTTTCATCTATTATTTATATTTATTTATTTTTAAGCTTTGTTTCAATTACCAAAAAACAAAAAAAATCAATTTGAATTAAAAAACTAATTAAACATTTTTTTAAACAGAATAAAATAAATTGCCTTGATAACTAACATTAAATAGAAAAATATGAAATAAAAAACAATTAAAGCTGTATATACATTGAAAGGCCTTATAAATTGGTGTAAACCCATTAAATACCATAATAAGCTTGAATATTAATAAAAATATGAATATAAAATAATAATATAATAGTAATAATAATAATAATGGTTTACACCAAATATGACACAGTTTAATGTTCTGCACATGATAAGCAGTTCTCAAACATTAATAAGCAGTTCTGAGAAGCTTGTGGTAGGCTAAATCTGTGTAGTACCCCCGCTATAGACAGTCTGTTCTGAGTGCTTCACCTGACTCTCAGCACTGTGAAGGATCCGTCTTTCATGCCCAGAGAGAGGTGGATTCCATCCGTACTAACAGCCGCACAGCGTATAGGCTCCTCCATGTTGCAGCGTGCTATTAGCGCATGATCTACGAGACTCCAGATCCTCCGATTCAGAAAGAAAAAGAGGAAGTAATAACCCATAAAGATACACAAATTAGTGCACTGAGTATTAAAGATCATGTTCTTAATAGCCTTCATCTAATTTGAGGTTAATACACCCACTGAGGAAAACTATTGCTCAGCTGTTTCATTACAGCTCATGACACATGAAGTGTGTAATGTCAATTACTGTAAATTTTCCATGCCACTAGCAGGACCAAAGAGAACAGCACAAGTAATCCCTTGTGAAAAACAAATGAACAATATTATTTAAAATACATGATAAGTATACTAAATATACTACTACAAAAATATTCACATTCAGTATTTATGTACACGAAGTCCAACTAAATATACTGAGGCATATATTTGATATATATGCATTTCAGTTTTGTTGCCATGACCTTCTCAAACGTGTACAATGCTCATGGTTCTAAAAAAGCGAGGTGTGCTCTGATTGGCCAGCTACCCAGTTAACGGGCCAGTCACAAGCCATCTGGTTTTCATCTAAAATATCTTCAATTGTGTTCCAAGGACGAACAAAGCTTTTACAGGTTTAAAACAACAATGTTTACATTTTGGAGTGGAATAGCCCTTTAAAACTAATTTAAACTGTTAATTTTCATTTAATTGCAATTAGCATTTGCACTTCTGTTCTAAGATACTAAGGTTTCTAAAAATATGCTTTTTTTTAAACGCACTTCTTCTTCACAAAATATTTCAGTTTGTTCCATTTTCTATATTAGAAAAACAAAAGAGATCTTTTATAATTCTAAGCAATTTGTGGTTTGTTTTCAGCTCTTACCGAACAGAGCGATCATCGCTGCCGGTCATGGCCAGAGGTTTTGTAGGATGTACCGCCAAGGCCCACAGCTCACCCTCACAGTGACCCTGCATGATGAGGAAAGGCTTGGTGCGATCGTGCACCACCACCTCAAAAATCTCACTGTCCTGCGTGCCCACCAGAATGTGGTCCCCCCTCCAGCACACGCTACGCACGGACAGGCCTGCACAGATCCAGCACACAAACACCTAGTAAGCAAATGAAGGGGATCGTGGAAGTAAACAGACGGATGTACACTGTAGACCGTCAAGGATGGAGAGGGTGCTTGGGTGCTTGATAATACATATAGACATCTGGGATCGGTGACAAACAGGGGTAAGAGCTATGGATATAACACAGGGCGGACAGCCTGCATAAAGAACACTGACCACTACAACGCACCTCTTGAATTTTCACCTCTAGCTACTGATGAGTCAGAGGAAAAGAAAGTAAAAGAAGAAAAGAGATACAGCTCCGTTAGAGACAAAAGACTTTTGCATTGTGGGATCCGGAGTATTTAACAACAAAAGATAAGTGGCAACTTAATGGATCGAACAAAATAAATGTCAGTGTAGAGTAATGCATTCTGGGAGTTTGACTCACCCTTATATCCCTGGTCTGTTTCCCTGAGGTCAATGACGGTGATGGGTTTGAAGTTCAGGTCCCATAACCGGATGCACCCATCCCTGCCTCCCGTGGCAAAGCCTTCTTCACATGCATTCATGCTGAAAATACCAGACTACACACACAGGAGCTCTGAGAGGCTGAAAGTCTTTGACAGCTTAAACAATTAGAGAATCTGAAGTCTCAAAGTTTCACTGCAGTGCTGGCACTAAGGGTCAAATAAAGTTCAAAAAGATTTACAGATCTTAAAGGGTATAAAAAATAAATAAACTGTCCTTGCTATTTGGAAATACTGTATTTTATTGCTCTACATAAACATACTGTAACTAGCAGAACTCGAAACTTCTTCTTCACAGTTATAAATTAAGCCACAGACCTTGGTGTCATTTATAACATCAAAAAAACTAATTCAACCTGCAACCAGACACATTTACATATCAACAATGCCAATAATGAGTTAAAGAGGAAGCAGGATAGAAAAATAACTTTGGAAACCAATTTCAGTATTTATTCAGTATTGTCTGCAATAATGTTATGTGGCGCTTAAGGATTCTTTTCATTTAAATAGTAATCGTAACGTAATACTCTATTAATAATTGTTTTCATTAATACCGTTATTATTATTATGAATACAACCTACAAAAAAGTCTTTACTATTAATACATTTTACTTTATTTTATTTCTAAGCATACACAGTACTGTGCAAAAGTCTTAGGCCACCAGTATTTTTACCCACAAAAAATGGTTTTAATTTGGTTATTTCTATCTTTTGTGGTAGCGTGTCAGTTGTAAATATCAGTTTACATTTTCAAACATTATTTTTGTCATTAATTGTAATAATGCAGTGAGAATATTGTCTGACAACAGCCAGTGCTCCACACAGAGATCTGATCTGAGCATCATTCAGTCTGTCTGGAATGACATGAAGAAACAGAACCAACTGAGACAGACTAAATCCAGAAGAACTGTGGCAACGTCTGCAAGATGAAGAAAAAAACCTACCTGGATGATGCTCAGATCAGATCTCTGTGTGGAGCACTGGCTGTTGTCAGACTCCTTGTGCAGACAATAATCTCACTGCATTATTATAATTAATGACAAAAATAATGTTTGAAAATGTTAACTGATATTTCCAACTGACACGCTACCACAAAAGATAGAAATAACCTACTTAAAACTAGTTTTTGTTGGTGAAAATACCAGTGGCCTAAGACTTGCACAGTACTGTATATACACAGTATATATATATATTAGAGATGCACCGAATGTTCTGCAACCAAAATTGCTTGGCCGAAAATAGCGATGAAAGCTCTTTTAGTGTTTGGCTGAAACTGAAAAGCCTGAATAAATTATGCTGAATAATGACACGATGTGATCAAATAGTTGCGTGCACAAATGCAGCAAACATTGTCAGCTGTGTAAAAGTTCATTTCAAGCACTGACAGCGAGAGACTGTTTAGCCCTGAATCTCATGTCTCCAATGAGAAGAGAAAGGGTGGCTGCTGCTGGTTACTGTGTGATGACTAAATTCGCGAAATGGTGACTTATTAGTAATAAGTAAACTGCAGACTGTTATGTTTTCTAATACACGCACGAGTTGCATGTTCAAACAGAGCTGTAAACTTGTGACCTCCATTTCCATTTAAGAACTACATTTCATTGTCATTTTCTCATGGATTTGTTCACAAACAAATCCGACAGTGAATTTTAGAACATGGTCACTATTGCCATGTATGTGTTTTTAACCTAAATCACACAAGCATCCATCTGTAAAGGACATAGACCATCAAACATACACAGCTATTAGTGAATCACAGCAGTGAGAATTAACTTCAACTCCATCAAATCTATTCAAACAGTGCATTCTGATGAGGAGGTTAAAACAAGGATAGAACATAGCCTGTTAATTCTAAATTATGAGGTTATCTGATGTAAAAATCTTGACCTCGTGAACCCTTTCATTATTACATTGGCAAAAGCAATATTTGCATAGATCACAGAATAACATTATCTTTCAATATTCATCACAAAACTTTTGTGAGAGCCATTTTATAGATCAAACTCTCTTTATAAATCCCTGTAAGCAGATATCTATGTGTCTCAGGACAGAGGTCATTCTAGTGACACTGTGGAAAACGTTCCCTCACTTACCCCGTGAGCCCCTTGAACTGTCCGGATTAAATTGATTCCCTTCCAGACATAGATGTCTCCATTCAAGGCACCTGAATATGTGATCTCGTCTCTCGCACAGGCCAGACAGAGGATCGTCTGAAGGTCTCCAGTCTTCCCAAACACGCCACGCTTAGGGGTCAGAGCGTTCCCACAAAGACTCCAAAACTGAGAACAAAAGAGAGTCATTCATGAATCAACAACATGTGAATTTCATAAACATGCATGCACCAGATTTACTGACAGCTTGCGCCAATGCAAACACTCTTTTAGCAGTAAAAAATGTAGTTTACTTGTTAAATTGTCAGTAGATCAACAATAAAACTTTTCACTCCCATCCGTGCTTTATAAGAGTGATCATTTGTGCTGTTAAGTAAATCTGGCCCCTTGGTCTCGTCATATAGTGGTACTCGCTGTTGCACATAATTTAGGCTTTCATTAGGTTCTTTGATTTATTATGAAATGCAGTGTGACCATACGGTAATATATCATGTAAAGATTTGTATAGCTGACAACTGATGTTTCCTGTTAAATTTATTACAGCAAATAGCCTATTGAAAGGCCTTACTGAATAAATTGTGTGACAGCTTAATATTGCGAAAGCACAGCAGCATACACAAAGGTGCACTTCTGTTCACAAGCTCGATAAATTTCCTTGCGATCGTTGAGAACACACACACACGCAAGCTCACAAACATACTAATGCTAACACTCGTTAAACACATCATTAAAATTCACAGGCACGATCTTAGTTCAGAACAAACCCGGATAGCTCCCACAGTCAGCGCATAATAATTGGCTCATTGACTCTGATACAGCTCTGTATGTGTGTGAGACTCCTCGGAGCTCTATTTCACGAGGTCACACGCTCCTGTTTGAGAGAATGGCAGGGTCAATTCTGTGTTTGACCTCAACCTTGCCCTCAGCAGCCTCCTGTAAGAAAACCTGAGCTGTCAAAGACGGTCAGATATAGATTTTTGAATTGCATATTGCGAATGCGCTAACATTTGATATTTAATATTTAGGTTCCTTAAACTCACTGTAAAAATAATGTAATTTGTCATTATGTAAATAAATAATGTTTTGTCATTTTGTGTTTAGTGATGATGTTCCAAATCAATATAACTAATTAAATGAAAAACTATGTTTTAAATAAGTATACTTTTGAGAAGAATGCTTAATATGGAAAAATACACTTAAGTGCAAACTGAAAGTTTTTGTGTTCTTAATTACATATTAATTGCACATGTATTATATTTTACATTCATATTAAATGCTTTTTGGGATCACATGAGTTGAACATCTTTATATGTCATTTTATAATTACTTCTATTGTCTTTGAAATATAGTTAAAATGTACTGCCAAAATGTATTTTTTATACTTCATTCTAAAATAAAATGCAATTTAATGTCATTTAAATGCAACTTGTAATGTATTGAAATATATTATATTGTAATGACAAAATTGCAATTTAGTATGTCTGAAATATACTAACTTTAAATGTAATACTGAATAACTGTAAAATGTAATTGTGGCTTTATATCAGGCCAAAACAAAGTTCATTTTGAGTTCATTTTGGGAATTCGAATCAACTCACCAAAGCAAACGTTGTCTCTCCTAAACACCTTTGAGCTAGCATTAGTTGGAGGCGGTTACGCAATCAATGGGTGTGTTTTGAAACTCTTTACTATACATTTACTATATATCCAGCTGAGCTGCCACAAATATATCCGCACCTGATTTACATCACGGAGAGAGTGAGTTATAAAGTTTTTTTACTAGAATTGTGATATATATATAAACTCGCAATTGCAAATTATAAAGTCAGGATTTTGAGATATAAAGTCGCAATTATGACTTTTTGTTGTCCGAATTGTGGGATATAAATTTCAAGTTACAAAGTCCCATTTTGAGATATGTTCTCAAAACTGTGACTTTATATCTCACAATACTGAAAATGTCAGAATAACTTTTTCAGTTTTTTATTCAGTGGCAGAAACGGGCTTTCATATGTCACTGACTCAGAGTTAGGCAGAAAGCAATGCAGAGAAACATCAGATGCAAGTTTTTCAAAGCTAGGAAAAGAATGAAAGGAAAGGTAGCAAGCAAATAAATATTGCACATACTGCTGCTATTGTTGCTCTTCTTTCAAAGTGAATCTATCACATTTTTACCAAACTTATAGGCCACGTGTGAGTGTTGCGAGCCATGATTACATTAATCTACACCCCGGCCCCAACAGCAAGGGGGTGTCAGAATGTTCAGAAACAATACACTGTCGCTTATCTTTTTCAAAGTTTTCTGGCGCTCAAAAGAAGAACGAAAAATAACTTAATTTGAAGTATATCCGTATCCAAAAGGTTTTGTTACTGCCTTTTTATTTTATAATTTCTGGTAAATACATCTGCCAGTTTTGTTTTTTTAATCTAAATTTAGCAGTTTTTTTTTTTTAACCAGCAGGGCATCTGGTAAAAAGCTGACTGAAAGAGATTGAAAAGATGAAAAAGCAGTTGCTGGCCCATTAGCAACCTTGCACTGGGGCAGACGGTACGGTTCCAGACAGCCAGGCTACATTACGTCAGGGAGATTCAGAGGCATGGTGAATCACAGGCTCCTGTGTTTCTGCAGGTCTGTGCTCTAGTAAAGCTTTAATATAATCAAAATGAGTCAGTGCTATTCATCTGCCAAGACTCCATTAGAGGCAGACACGAGGTGCCTTCATCCTGAGGCACGTCCTCCCCCCGTCTTTCCGCTCTACGGGGACGGCCGCTGCCTGCTCGTGTGTGCAAGCCACCCCGAATCCAGCACATCTAGACTAATCAAACAGCCTTAAAGTCACCAAGACAGCTATAATTAGCATACTGCGAGAAGGAAAAGAATAATTAGTCCAGGGTGGCCCACTACACCTTAATCTAGTTACATCTAATTGTGTGGTGCGCGGCTCCTGTCACATATCTGATGCCTAAACCGCTGTTGTGATGGCCGTGTTGTAAATATGGTGGTTTAGTTGGGCCCTGTGGGTGAAGCTGTGATTATGTTGTGTGTGGTGGGAGGCAGTGAGTGGGATTCTTTGAGCAGACTGCCTCAGTTTGCTCAAAACGAGCTCATCATGAGACTTGCATGCAGTTAAGTGGATTGAGAGCAGCCTGGAGGATCCAGACAAAAACCTTTTTGTCAAGGGCTTGCACACCATCAGGAACCAGTGGCTATTGTTGGAATGGAAAACAAGTTTCCATTTACTGAAAACCACACAGTCTACAATGTAGTAGTAGTAGGTATTGTGCAATAATAATTACTTTTTTAATATCCTGTCAACAGATTGATAGTTGCAATCTATCCCTGGTGCAGTACCCTTTCAACATGTGTACCTTATTTACCCCAAAGGGTGCATATTAGTACTTAAAGTATACCTATTAGCATCTTTTTAAAATGTGCCACTGACATGTCCCAGTGACAGCTTTATTTCTGCCATGTTTGATTCACATATATACTACATTTGAGTCTTTTCAATGAGATGTTTCAAAAAGCATGAGTTTTAGCTAGGGATGTCCCCGACTAAGGATTCTCACAGTCGAATCGGAATTTTCGAATCTTGCCAATAGTCGGCTGATTGTCGAATCATATGTTTGGGGGCGGGGCAGAATGAGAGTCAAGTCAGTCAGTCATGCGAGAGTCATAAATGCTGAAATTAACGCACAGACAATGAGTAACAGACGCCGTGCAGATACAAACGGGGTAAATAATGTTTTATGTTTCCATTAAAAGATAGATAAC
>JAUCMS010000031.1:19000971-19022403 GCA_032357445.1 Enteromius radiatus | reverse complement strand
TGACTAAAACTAATAAGCATTTTAGTCCAAAAGACTAAGACTAAATCTAAGATGGTAGTCAAAAACAACACTGATTTTAGCTTTGTTTCCATTAACAAAATATTTACTTTCAGTTAATAGTAACACAAAGACTGCAATTTCTCTCACACACCATTAGTTTGAAACTAAAATCATTCTAATAGCCATAATATTACTGATAATGATAATCAGTTCAAAAGAAACACATTTTGGCACTATAGGATTTTATGTTCATACGAATCAGTGGTGGCTTCCTGCTCATCCCTGCAGTGAACAAACCCTCGAGTCAGTCGCCAGTCTTTATTCCTCTCTCTGTGGATTACATAATCTCACATAACTGAAAATAGAGCAAAGGCTCTAAAGCTCCAGCACAACTCTCCATCACACCACAACCTTTCTCTCAATATGACTGAAAAATGATTTAATACGTCAAAGATATAAATAATTGATGCAGTTTGTATCTAGAATTGACCAGAAGAAACCCACACATTCAAAGGGGCTTAAAAATCCTTCAGATTTCTTACAGTGAGATAAATACCCTCTGCCTCACTCTGGAAGAGGAATTCAGTAAGAATCGTGTCTGCTAACGGTCATGTATTTCCATACATGGTCTAATTCACTGAAAGACTTATGCAAATTTGGTAATGACGCAAACTTATCACATGTCTGGGTGCTGCAAAGTGAGAAACTGGAGAAGATTTTAATGCAAACTTCATATCAGTATAGTAGAAATGTTAGTGAATGTTCAGTAAGCATTAGAAATGCATGGCTTTTAATTTTCAATGTGACTGAACGACTGAAAGATCAAGTTCAGTTCATTTGGCCTTCACATTTCACAATAGACTCTTTTGTGAATTATTCTAAACACGCTGTCAGTTTTTCAAAACATATTTTATTAAAAGATGCGGCAGTGCCAATCATTTTGTCCTTGAAGTGCTTTTGTTTTAATCTTACATTGTGTTTGTAATAAACGTCAAACCAGCATTTAAAGGGACAGTTCACGCAAAAATTAAAATCAACATCATTTACTCGCCCTCAAGCCATCCTGTATATGACTTTCTTCAGTTATATTAAAAAAAAGCTCTTGTCCATGGCTCTTCCAAGCTTTATAATGACAGTGAATAGGGGAATTAAGATTTTGAAGTCCCAAAAAAGTGCATGAATCCATTATACAAACTACTCCACACCAAAAAAGGTCCTTTTTGTTAGAAAATTATCCATATTTACAACCATAATCCCTAGTCATATGCACGTTTCAGCATACAAACATTATTCTTTTCCTCTTTGTGAGTCAGATTGGTGTCGTCAGTCTTGAATCTGTTTTAAACACACAGACAGGGTCAGCATAAACCCATGGATTACAGCCAGGGTCTGTTTAGCCTTCACGACTGCTTAGTAAGTATGTGTTTGCCCCCAGCCTTTCTCATTAGCAGGAAGATGGAGGGATTAACTCCAAATTTCTCATTCAATCACACCCAGGGGACAGATGGGTCAAATCTCTGTGTTGTCCTCAAAACATACTTCCAAAAACACAGTTTGACACTTGCTCCAAGTGTCTGTCTGTGACCGAGGTTGACTGTCAGGGAACAGATTAAAACGTGAATTTGATTTTTACATTGTCTGGTGGAAATGTGAGTGCTGCTTCTCTACATGATGTCATTACGCTAGGGTGTTTGTGCCAATACTACAGTGAACTTGTGCATCACATTATTATTAAAAGTATGAAACTGAATCATTTTGGGAATCTACTAAAGATTCCATTTAACAGTGTTAATACGTTATTGATTTGGTAACTTGTTAAACTTGGATATAGTGCTTCAAATGGTATCAGTAAAGTCATACAGCAAAGTCGTTTGAATTTAATCATTACTTAACAAGAAGTACTTGCTCTCTAGATGCTTTCCAGATACAAATTGTACTAATATGAGCATGTGCTCCTCAGTGACTAGATATAGCTAGTTAGAGATCTCTCTGCATATGAATGCTGTGATTTTCTGCTTTGATTTGATCTGATCAGATGCCACAAACCCACACGCTACGTGGGCTCAGAGGAATTTACTCTCTGTAGTATTTCATCAGACGATGACCTGCCAATTTGTGCTCAAACATCTGAATGTTTAATGAACGATATGAAAATCTGGCGCTTTGGATTTATGTAAATGTAAAAATGTCAAGCTGTTAAAGTCGCATTTTAGTTCATCATCAGGTGACATTTGAGTAAAACATGATATTAAACAAGGTAAAATTCCTGTCCACATGATTAAAACTCATTCTAGAGTCAGTGAGATATTATGGTTTTTAAATTGTATTTCAGTTTTAGTTGCAGTTTTTCAGTGCATAAAGCTAAACTAATGATTTCTCAATATATATATATATATATATATTTATTATTATTTTTGTTTCTATTTTATGTAAGGGTAATACTTTATTTTACAGTGCAGTGACTTAGCTTTGCCCATGAAATTTCATCAAACAATGCCAAACGTGATTGCACGTTTAGTTCAAGAAGGTGAAATTATATGAAAACTAAATTGTGTGTATTATTGTGTAATTATGTGACCAAATATAAATTCTGCCCCTCAGTGAGCAAGCTATGAGCCTACATATGAAAAATCCCTTTAGGTAACCTCTTCAGTTTATTAGCTACATCCAACAAACCATCAAAATCTCTTTTTTTGTGTCTCTCTAAAGCTCTCCCTCTTTCCTCTTTCTTCAGCATTACCTTTCTATTAGCTAATGAGCTCGTTTAGTAAGTGGAAAGCTGTCACTGCTCCGTTCCTGTGATGTACAGCCCGCCTTTACCCCAGCCTATTAGCTAATGGGTCCAATGGAGGCCCTCGGTGGGTGGACAGGGCAACAGTGCAGGGCTGCTGGACGCAGTCTCTCTCTAAAGGAAGACTGCTTGGATGACTGCTCGAGTGGGCAGGTGGGTGGAAGTGTTTAGCTGCAGCAGAGACCCGCTAACTAACGGCAGAAAGCTTCAGGGCGAGAAACAGAAGCTTGTCATGGTAACAAGACGAGGAGTGGGAAGTGAAATGTAAAGTTGGACAGCTGGAGTCTGCGGTGCCACCTGACAGAGTGGCCTAATAATAATATCCTCTTCACATACAAGGTCTGATTAATAGACCGGAGTTGTTAATGAAGCAGCAGTTAATGATAACAAACAAGCGTTTCCTGCACTGCTATTCAGCCACGAATGGTTTTGCAGTGCCACAGATAAAGAATCCATAGATTAGGGTTAGTAGTTAAAAAAAAAGTCATCAAATTAATCGCAAATGACTACAGAAGCTTGTTTCTATCATGATATTTTTTTAAGAAATTGCAAGATATAAACTTGCAGTTGTAAGTTATAAATATCAGAATTGTGAGATATATTTGTGAAAATAGGTAAGAGATTGCGAAACTGTGAGGATATAAACACATAATTGTGAGATTGTGAGAAGAAAGTCAGAATTGCAAGATATAGACTTGCAATTCTGGCCTTTCCCACAATTGTGAGTTCATATCTAGCGATTATGAGAAATTATGAAATCTTAATTGCAAGCTATAAAGTCCATTTCTGACCGGAAAAAAGTCAGCTCAAATTTTTGTATTCACTATAAAACTTCATATTGCATTTCACATTCAACAACGCTTCAAGATGTTTTACTGTAACTGTTAAATAACACAAAAACACAATTTCAAAATAATCTTTGAATAACTGTTTGAGGAGTAGATTCTTTAAAATAATATGTCATCAATAAGTCACAGCTTATGCGCCAGCCAAGAAACCTCCTATTGAGATGATTGTGAATGATAAGCTCTCTCAAGGTATTACAGATGACTATAGTAAGCTATAGCATCATGGTTTCAAGAGTGTGTCGAACTTTATTCTTTCCCCCAATCAATTGGCTACAAATTGGCTAAAATGTATTCCTGAAATGTATTATTAAGTGACAAGTGTCTTCATTGCTTTTATTCTTAGTACAAGCTATCAAATGTTTTTTGCCTCATAAAGATAATGCATCCTCCCTGCTTCAATATGAAGTACGTCAACATAGGAAAGATATTTCACTCATTAAATCAATTCATAAAGTCTGTGAAAAGACAAAACATCTCAGTCTAACAACCCACCAACCAACCAACCAGAAAAGGTCAACAGTCATTGAAGAGGATATTATTATTAGTCAAAAGTAGAAGCAGTGTTTAATTTGACAAGAAAGAGAACAAACAGTGAGCTAGAGTTCATTTACTGTTCTAGATGTCAATTATTCAGCTGGAAAAAAACAGACATATTACTTCACTCAGAGTCATTTCTGCTTGTGTCAGATGACTTGACCCTGTGGAAAGTCTCTGTGAATTTTCTATTAGTTGCTTTTGTCAAATCAATTTATATTTGATCTTGACTGCGTGTCTGAGACAGAAAGTGGAGTTGTTATTATTATTAACTAAAACTAAACATACTAAAAACTTTTTGGTTTCTGTATAGACCTGTCTAGTCACCTTTCTTGTCAACACTATATCCGTGAATCGGTGGGCGGAGCTAAACAGAAAGAGAGCATTTACCAAATTTAGCAAATTTTCAGTCTAGTGTTTAAACACTATCATATACTCTAATTAAAATCACTGAAGCTGTTTACACTGTGAAATGAATATCTTAACCGTTCACACACAACACTTTGTTGTTTCCACCTAAAGAGTTCACCAGAGAGAGATATTTAGTCAGCGAGTGTGAGGACAACCAGCATTTAGTGATGACTCGTTTGAATGCTTCAGCTCGGCCACTGCATTCACAAACAGCATCGTCTATGATTGGTTATAATGCGCAGTGCTGTAAAAATGACACTGTTTCTGGCTCAGCACCAGCCAGCCAATGCAGATATGATTTAATCATGCCGGTGCGATTGTATATATACAAATATAGAAAATATTATTCAGCTCAATGACTACTTTTTTGTCAAAAGATCAAGTGAATTTTGATTTCTCAGTGGGTGACCCCTTTAAACGTTGCTGAAATAAAACAAAAATATCAGATAAAAAGCTTTAAATAAAAATGAACAAGTTGAGGATCTGAAATAAGTTATTGTACTAAAATGACAGTGAAATTCAAAGTTGTTTTTAATATATTAATGAGAAAATAGTAGTATATGCAGTAAAATAAGACTGGGCAGCAGAATGGCACATCACATGTGTGATCATTGTGTCATATCCGTGCCGTCTGCACACACACACATTCTGGATGGTGTCCAAATCAGGTCAGAGCAGCTACTGCAGCAGTCACCTTGCTTGCCCTTGTTGTGGATTACCAGGAAGGAAAGGATTAGCACATTTCCAAAAGTCAGTATTTATCTTGCTTGCCTTGGCTTCTATAGAGCAAGCTAAATCCTGACAACCAATAACACCTCATGCTCAGCACATGTCTGCAAACACACACCCAAATGTCCAGGTGTGCCAGATACAGTGCAGGTGTCACAAACGCAAATACTGCTGGATGAAGCCAAATAACTGTTTGCTACTATGCCATATGTTTAAAGGATGAAAAATTTTTAGTGACCTTGGTTTACCTTGGTTGTGTCATATGATTGGACTGATGAAGCCTGTTGTTTAATCTGCCCTGCTATAAAAATTAAGAGATAAAAATGGGCTACAATAGGATCAGACATTAGAAATGTAATCCAATGGAGACAGACCACGTGTATACGGACTGATCCACCTGTGAAGGGCTGCATTTGCTGAATTTCTGGGACATGTTTCCCAGCGTTTTCCTGCTGTTTAACCCCCTTTGCTTTTATAAATGCTCAGTTCCACTTGACAGTAGCCTGAAGATGGCAGAGGAAGTTTTTCTCAGTCACGCTCTGTGATTTCCAAAGAGGCTCTTTTGAATTGGACTCATTTTTCATGTAAAGCAGGCTTTAAAAATAGCATGATGTTTCTATTAATAACACTTCAATGAGCCAATTATTGATCATACAAATTCCAGAGATCTTCTTTAAAATGCACAGCAATACAGAATGCAGAACAGTCTTGATTCTTGAACATGGTTAGTAGCTGCACTTAAGTTTCTGTATTATGTGAATTTTCCACATATTATGAAATATGAATATCTTTAAAGTTACATGTTACCTATTTTACAAGAACTTCAAATGAAGTTTATTCAGTTATAAATCCATTTTATAACAAACAAAATAATATTTATGCTATATTTAACTTCCTTTAAAAGAAAATGGCTATTTAAAATAGCAATATTTTTTCAGACTTGAGTGTAAGAGAATGTTTTTGCTCTGACTTCTCTGCAGAAGCGTATTTTCAATGTGAAATGAAAATTAATGTTCAATATTATTTATTAATGAAACTTTACTTCAGGCTTTTTGTAACAAGTACTGTGTGTCAAGACCAGTTACTTGCTTCCTCATTAATAAAACTTTTTAAAAAATGCTTAAAATGATTTATGCTCACATGAGATAAAGACACTTCTCTACAATCTGCAACACAATCTAGCTGATAAACACACTGAAATGGCATGGATAGATCACAGAAAACCTCCAGCAATGGATCATGGGCTAACAAGGACCGGACAAGTCACCTCTCCTGGTCTCAAGATGCTTATATCCTCTCTCACAGTCCAAGAGCACTCTGCAAAGAGAGGACAGTTACACTGCCATGTGCTTGTGCGTGTGTGTTTGTATGTCAGACTGTTTGATGTGTGTAGATGTGTCAGATAAGCCGCTTTGGGATAATGAATGAGAGGGTGATTGTAGAGTTAACTGGAACTGCTATAGACAGGGTGGGGATTCCCTGCCGGAGGGGCGGTCCATTGCCTGGAAGAGGGAAGCCTCGCTGATCACTGTGAAACCAGTAGGAAGAGGACGCCTGTCTCCCAGCATTAGCATCACTGTAATGGGCTCAAACACGCATGACTGCATCTTGTCAACATATATGCAGCATGCTTATTATGCCCAAGCGTAATGTAGGTGTAAGTTAATCACATACATAAAGCACATTTGTATTTTATGGGATCTACATTAAAAAAACATAATCTGGCTATATAACAAGCTTTTGTTTTAGGCTTAGCTTGATATGTTTAAATATATATGCACACTATTATCCTATAAAACTCTTTTGTCCACCAAGGATGCATTTATTTGATACAGTACAAAAATACAGTAAATGGAGGAATATTATTAAATATTATTGCAATTTGAATTTTTTTATATCAATACATTTTAAAATTTACTTTATTCTTGTGATGCAAAGCTGAAGTCTAATGATTAATCATTCATTTATGCTGATTTGGGATTTAATAAAAGGGAAAGCATTTTCAGAATAAAAGATCATTTCATTATCTTTAAAAAATTATCTTCGTCATCACACTTTCATTTTAAGGACCAGTTCTCACTATTAACTACTTTTTTGTGACTTTTGCTTCAATAAACTAATTTGCTGCTTACTAATAGTAAGATAACCATTTTTGTTTTCATTTAAAGTTTGGATTAGAATTTTTTATTGGATCAAAAATATTATGAGTATACAGAATTAGGCATTATTATATGCTTTTTAAGTAATATGCATGTATAAGTGAGAACTTAAAATAAAACATTACCATTAAACTTTAAATAAAATTGAAATAAACAAATAATACAGATTTTATCCATTAGGAGTTGAAAGAAACAAGAAATGTAGGAATTACATGCTAGAAAGGACCATATTTTTTATGCTAAATTAACAATAAAATCTCTAGCTCAAAAACCCATAGTATTGATTTTAATAAACAAAGATTCGTCCCCGTGTTAAAATGTGCTAAAACCAGTGACCCTACTATGTGAGAAACACAACTGTCTGACAGTATTTCAGTGGGCAGTGATTTCTGTCTCAAGAGGAGGTTTTACTCACTAAGCCCACAAAGCAATAGTTCAATCACGTTAGGTGGAGAGCTGCCAAGGCCTCTGACAAAAAGCTAACAAGCTGAGTGTGCCCAGAGGGGTTTATATAGAAGGTATAAAACCCCTGCATTTAATCTTGGTCGCAACTGAAGCTTTAGTTTTAGCACACACACACATCCAGGGATCTAACTCAAACCCTTGACTAGCGTTCATGCGTAGCGTGCACATGATCTGTGCTAAAACTGACAACCCAGACCGCAACACACAGTGCTGCACACCAATACACACATTCAAACAGTCAGACTCATTGATACTATTAGAGTAAGAGCATCATGAGGCAGTGCAGATTAAGGATTACATTAGAAATGAGTGCATGTGAGTGCACATGGCTTACAGATGGACTAGAGCATGAAAGAGAGAGAGAGCTTCCATCTGATTAGATCACGTGGTTTAAACAAGACACAATGTCCACCCTTCCCCCCCTCGTGAGCAATCATGTCAGTCAGTCACACACGCTCATACGTGAACGCTGGCACTGCACCAAACATCACGCAAATGTTGCTGAAGTCACCTAATCCTCGTCTTAATAAAGAAAGAACTCTTTTCACGGTATTCAGCCTCCTAAATATCTTATCAGGAACACAATATTCCTGTTAAACCTTTTAAAGGGACATGCACATCACTTTTCAGTCACTCGCAGTCATTCAATATGTCCAGTCTCTATCCGCCCCCTATTAATTTTTTGAACACCTGTAGTAAACAAACAGACATCTGAAAGCATAAAGACCAGCATGCACCTGTCTCTGGCACTCAAGAATACTTACATGCAGACATTTCTGGGCTAAAATCGTCATGTTTATCAAAAGTGGTTGATACATTTTTAAAGCAATAAAGGTAGGATTTTAGGCTGCTGTCACTTTAAGACTGCATGAATCCAATATTTTGACCCCTATTGGATTTCTATGTTCACTTAACCAACATGTTTACATAAACGCCCAAACAAGCATTTGACAGAATATTCCTGTATTTGATCATTTAACTGTAAAAGAGAACTAAATCTGCTAAAGGAAATCTTTCACCTTCACACAAGATTTATGATCACATGGATTCCAATTGGAAAATGGTAAATATGATGTACTGTACGGCTTTACTACTAAGCATGCTCTATTTTCTCATTTATGCATGTTTATTTAGCAATCTAATGTGTCAACTTTAAGCAGACCTGAACTACAGTACAAGGATATATTTACTTAATGGTGTTCGCTTGAGCAGACTGCAGTGAATGTGCATTATACACCTCAATCTCATCTTCCGGACAAATTGTAAACAGAGCATTATGCGATGATGAGTGATAGGGTTGGGTGATGTCAAAGTCCCTTTAAGGCAAGTCATGTCACTCTGCGACCATCTTTGAAAGACCTCTTGGTCATCCAAGTGCAGCTCCTATCTCTTTAAATGGGGAAACATGAAATTCTCCAGAACTGTTCGCAAAACTAACGATTCAATTTCATAGTTGAAATCACAAACAACAGTATCATAAATGTTGTTGTTTATTTTGCTAAAATAGCATTAAAAAAGCTTATTTCTTAGGCTAGACCGGCGGAATATATATACTGTAAAATTAACCAACACTATAGGTGTAATTGCAAGAGAAAGTATTGAAATATTTCTCAAATCTAGAGCGATAACATGATGCGAATATTTGCTTCGCTTTTAGTGTGCACGCCATAACAGATTGCACAATATAGCAAATTCTGTCAATTCACACTTGATGTCATCAAAATATATATTTTGTCATTCCACTAAGCCTTATAGGAAATTCAGCATATTCACTACATCGATCCAAGAGTCTCACAAGTGTGAGTAAATCATTTTTAAACTGTTCCTTTAAACGTGTGTCTACATTTGGAGATGCATGCTTGCTTCAGCCCAAAGTTGAATATTTTATGCCTTATGTTGGCACTTACCTGAGGGAGTGTTGTCATGTAACGTTTACAAAGAACGGGGACATATATCAGCAGTACTCAGCATAGCACAGCATGATCACACAGCTTGCTTAATAGAGTTGATGCAGACCAACTCACAGTGCGATATAAACAGCATCACGTCTGTTAGGTATGAGAGGGTCTCTCGTTTTTTCTCTCTCTCTGGCGCACAAGCTGCTGTTTAACATCTGTAGCTCAGCTCTGGGCTCCATCCTCCACCTCCCACCGAGCTTTCTACTCAAGGGCAAATAACAGAGGATACAAACCAACTCCACCATCAACTACCAATCCCGTGTCAACAACAACTCCCATCAGTCAATACAAGAAAAATCTGTATTTGATCTGGCATAAACTATATATATTTCTACCTGGAAACATGAACTGAGATGTTCTAACATCTTATATTAGACGTACTGTGTCTGGATAAAACAGGATGATTCACATTCGAATGTTTATTGCAATATAGTAATAATCTTTATAATTCAGAATATCCTCGTGATGTATTGACGTTAATTATAGAAATTACTGCAAACAAAAACAATAAAATGTTATCTCCTATAAAAGTTTATTCAGTAAATTTCTCTGTTTGTCCATCTGTCTTGTATTTAATGCACTAATAATAATCCTTTGGCTCTGTATGCATATGAATCACTTATGACTTCTATGTATTTAGATACCTGTGCTGATAACTTAATAATAGGGCACTGCTGTTATATGGACGCATCTGATATGCATGAATAGCATATAATGGCCCTTCCAGAAAGTCAAGCACTGGGTCAGATTCTGATACTGAAGTAACCAGAGATGCATGGGTCCCTATGAGACATTTGACACACAAATGCACACCTGGGACATACTGGGATGGGGGGGGGGGGGTAAATGTATGTAACTGGTCACAAATGTGGTATCTGAAACAATTTGATAAGTCTGAGAGCACTATAATGTGCTCATCATTTTTAAGAATTATGCTACATGCTCTGTAAATACAAGCACATGCACAGTATTCAAACAAATGCAAGGTAACCAAGGTCAGTTTCTCTGTCACCTAATTAATAATAGAGAATTGAGGCAGATGACCTGCGGTGAGGCAAAACACCACCCCCTCCAGCCCTCACTGAAACACCACACACGTACAACACATACAGACAGACACACCCACAAACACAGACGCACACATATACACCTACTCCTGTAGGATGCCATAACCTTGATGATAACGTGACTGAATTATAACACCCTCACTGTCAGCTAAAAGCACCTCCAACTGCAAATAAATATAGCTATCTCTAAATAACTGAATTACTATTAAGGTTAACACATATATACCTTGGATGACTGTCAAATGTATCTTAAAAGAACCTACATTAAAATCATGACAATTAACCGACAATTAGCTGATGAACTGCAAAGCTAAACAGGTTGCGTATTAATTAAACATTAAGTAAACAGTTGCAAAAGAAATCAGACATGTCAATATAATGGATCCATGCATAAGGTCTTAAAGGAACACTACACTGTTTTTGAAAAATAGGCTCATTTTAATGCTGGGGACTATTTTCAGGTATAAAATCATTGTGCCTGCTGACCCGGAGATTGGATGAATGGATTAAAAATTGGTTCAACTGTTTAACTCTAGCTAAAATGAGCCTTTTTTTTTCAAAACATAGTGGAGTGTTCATTTAAAGTGATAGCACCCTAATATATATTGAAATACATCATATGTTAGGAGGAAATAACAGTAAGGGCTCCAGTGCTGTTATACTAAATATTATCACTCTCCTCGGAACCTTATTTCAGTTCCAGTATGTTTACACCCTATAGTACTGTATATGTATGAGGAAAAAATCAAGCAGAAGTATTTATGTGTATTTTTTTAAGTTTTAAATGTGCACACTAACAAAACGTCGTCAAATTGCTCGATCACGGAATTTAGACTAAATTTCGTGAGCACAAAAATAATACTGGTTATCAGCAGTAAAGCCATAAATGACGAACAGCTCGCAAAAAAGTATCTTCCAAAACAAACAGATGTTGATTAACGAGACGAATCCCCAGTTGCGAAATCTACGTGGGGAATTATGTCGTGAAATTCCCGTTCTCGTAGAATCCTATTCAAATGACCGATTTCCCCAGGGTTGTCTAAGTGGCCGTTTGCAAAGGATGCGTTTTGCGTGCAAAAACAACCAGACGGAGAGCAAAGGGGTGCTAGAGAAAGCAGATGTCTCAAAACGCGTATTTCAAAGTTTAACTACTTTTAACTATCCACAGAACAGCTCGACGCGACGCTGACGTCCGCCTAAAGCATATGGTCACAGACTAGCAAAAATAGCCTTAAGAGAATTACAAGAAGCCGTCCGTGGGGAGCTGCTCCGCTGAGGCGCTGTCCAGCGCGACGGAGATCACCTTCAGCAGCCGGCCGTGCTGGACAGCGCCTCAGCGGAGCAGCTCATTCCTCCAGCTCTCCACTTACACCTACACGTATTCGTTTAGCAGATGCTTTTATCCAAAGCGAAGTGGGGAGCACATCAAGCGTTTCAGAGGCAAATAGACACAGGAAGCGTTCGCAATACCAAGTTTTAAGAATTTTTCAAAGAAGTACAAGCAAGACAGGGAAAGATAAAACAAAAAAGAAAACATTTTTAGGATGAAATAAAATAGCGATAAAAGAGATAGCTTGAAAATCTGTCATTGAATCAGCATTTCGGATAGATCAATCTACCGGCCAGGAACGATGAACGAAAATGTTCTGGAAAGTGTTTTATGCCTCTCTGCGATGGTAGCGCGATCTTGCAATTAAATATACAGCAGCTTCTTATATAAGTAACGTTAGCCAGGCTGACACCGGCTTGAATGCATTAGAACCATTGAGTTCACTATACTAAGTTGGCGTGAATTTGGTAAAAATGTATAGGTTTCCTAAAAACATCCACGTGAATGTGCCTACCTGATTATGTCATCGTTATGTCCCAAATAAAATTTCTGCTTGTGTTCTCGTGTGTTGTACACAACTCCGACGCCGGCGACAAAGTACACGATCTCCTTGGCGGCGGTGTAGTACAGGTTGTTGCGGCACTGATGTCCCCGGTAGCCGTAGACCCACTCGAGCCGTAGGTGACAGTTGGGAGCTGTTCTGTCAGCCATGTTCGGTCGTGTTTTGCTTCGAAGCGAACGGCTGGTGCTTCTTCATTCACCGACGCGACGAGCCGTCACATTCAGTCCCGTTTATCCGCTCAGTCCGCTGTCAGCGCAGCTTCGTCCGGCCAAAGACAAACGGATCGACGACATGTTTCAATTCAAGTGAAGTGCACAACTTTAGGCGGTTTGCATAATGTTAGGGCAAATGCTTAGTTTTGTTCAGACGCTGTAAATCGGCTTGGACTACTTGTGACATGTGCGAGGCATGAAGCTACTCTCTCTCTACTTCTGGTCGGATGGGTGTCTTTGCTCTAGTGACATGTCAAAACCGGAGAACATGGATTTTTGGCATTAGTTAACTGAGACCGGCCAATCGAGAGCGGCCGTAGTGGCTGACAGAGAGTCTGGCCAATCAGGTTGTGAGGATGAGTTGCATGAAAATGTGTAGGCCAATGGCGAGCTGCAGGAGGAGGGCGTAAGGCGTCTAAGCTGTGTATGGCCTGCTCATTTAGCACAAACGGCAGTTTAATAGCTTTTGTTGAAGGCCTACTACACTACTTTAACTCTGCGAGGTCTGAACTCTTGCTGACCTTTACCAAACCAGTATACAAAATGTTTCTGACAGAAAATTGGACAAGATATTAATCTACTTTAATAAATGTAAAAAAAAAAAAAAAAATTATAATTATATATTTTCACGTTTTCCCACATCAGTGTTGCAGTATCATATACACATAATATAGTTTTCATACATATTTTTATTATTTATAGCTTTATTTTTATTTTAAACTTTTAATACTTTTGTTGTTTTGCATTTATATGTATTAGTTTTTAATTTAATATTTATTTCTGTACCAGTGTTACTAAATATATTCAGTCAAGTACATATACATCGAGTTACTACATTTATTTTAAATATTTTAATAATAGGCATGCTAAATTGGTCCCTATTTGTGCTGTCAAACAGTTTATTGCGATTAATTGCATCCAGAATAAAAGTTTACATGTGTAGTGTTTATTACATATATATATATACACACACATGCATGTATAAATTTAAGAAAAGTGTTGTTTATATATAAAATAAATTACATGAATATAAATACATACATGTAAATATATATTGGATGAGTGTGTATTTGTATATACATAATAAAAATACACACACATATATTATGTAAACAAACTTTTATTTTGGATTTGTTTAATTGCAATCCTTTTGCAGAACTTGTCTTTATACTAAAGTGTTACCAGTATTTATATACTATTATTTCTAATAACCTTATAGTTATGGTTTTTAATAACCGTCTTAAATATTTCAATTGTTTCAGTTTTCGCTTTTTTGAAGTTAAACTGTTTTAAACAGTACGATGTGACTAAACATCCACTTTACGCACATGTTCCGAGTACTTCTAACTGGTCTGAAGTAATGTAAGAGTGATATAATAATAATAATATGGCTCTTCTGGAATATGGATGCATCTGACATACACAGAATGGGTCACATTCTGATACTGATGTAACCAGAGATGTTAATGGTCCTGATGAATTCTAAGCATGTTGAATGAATATGTAAATAAGCAGAGTCTTATATGAAACCTGAAACCAATTAAAATGATAGAGACAGAAAATTTAGTAGGTGAGGAGATTTTCTATTTGATAGCACAATGAAGGCAAAAGTACAGAGACAAAAGGTAAATCAGTGTTGAAGGCTGTTATTCTCTCAATGGATTCAGACTAGGAGCATTTTTAGGATGTACAAAATGCTTAAATTAACACACTCTCCATCATTCATATAAACATATTCCAACACTCTTGATATAAATACCCATTGCAAGCAAGAGGCTACATGTCCAATTAAAAAAAAAACAAAAACAAACGCTAATTGTTATTAAAATGGCCTCAAAAAGATAATAACCACTTAATTTGTATACCATAACAATGGAGTGAGTTATTATAGAAAAGGATATTAAACAGTTTGGTGTACCTATGAAAATATTCCTCTTAAAAAATGGACCCCATCAGAAGAAAAAGAAGCATTAATGTAAGGTGCAAAGAGCCAGTGAATTGCCGCTAAATGTTCACTTCATATAAACTGAATATAACGGGAGCAGATGCTGACAGCAGTCCATTCACACCGCTCTTGTTCACCACATGAAGACATTGTTTGTCAAATATCCCCACACATTCATTCCTCTCACAGTGAACAAAACAAGCCGTTTTCTGTTGGTCTCATAACATGTAGGAGTCACTTTATGGGCACTAAGTGGGCGAAGTTTCTTTTATAAACATGAATACGAATAAGATGATCATTTTTGTAATTGTACAGAAAAAAAAAAAATAGCTGTGGGATGTCCAAGCTGCAAATCACTTTTTGGCTTTATTACATTTTAAGTAATGTATAAATTACTGCTCAGGTGGTTTTAACGGCATTGATATTAGTGCTAAATAAATCTGAAAAATAATTAGTGCTTCAACTGCCTCAAATACAATATTTTGCTAACTATATGATGTATAAAACAAATACTTTGTATTCATTAGTGATTTTTAAACAAGTTAGCAATTATAATCCTTTTATAATAAAGAACGTGTTACAAATCTGTTCATTTTCCTTTCAAATGAGGAATGGTATAACCAAAGCGCTGAAGCCTTTGTAGAAGAGATGTGTTCCTTCTTTGCAATTAGAACAAGATGAAATACTCCCAACATATACATTAACATCCATCTGATGCAGTTTGTTCAAATATTTCAAAACTCTGTACTAACCTGAAACAAAGTCATTCAAAACTGGATCGTATACAAAACATTGTATCTTTTAAAGGACTGTCTGCTAAAAAAAACAAAAACAAAACCACACGCATACAGGGAATGTCAGAATATCCTCTTGCAACCAAAGTCGACTTTCGTTAAACTATCAAAACATTAATGATACCGAACAGTTCACCTGGAACTTCATCATTCGTTTTTTTTTTTTCCATAGAACACCTTATTTGATATGATGCACTGAAATGCACATGAAAAACGTCAGGTGTCACAATGTTTATGGAAGGAGGGTGAAGGTATTCAAGAGAATTATGAAAAGATTACGAGATCAAACACAGCCTACAAGAGCTTTGCAGACGCTGCACAACGATACACTGTGGATCACCACAATATAGGATTGCCACTAAATACAGAGCACAAAGACATTTTAAGTGTCCTGTTTGTTAGATTATTCGGTGTGTTTGTGTTCAGTGTGATTAAAAACACTGATATCCGTTAGTCTTTTCCACCAGCAACAAAAGAAAAAAACATCAGAAGCTTTTCCAGCTTAAGTATCTGACATGCCTAGTGTGTTCAATGAACTAACATCCACTCATTTTGCACTGTGCTTCAAATTAAAACTGATTAATAAAAAACTAAAGCTGCTGATCAATGTTAATTCCCAACAAGTTCACATTACAGTACTGAGTTAGAGAAAGAAATTAAAAAATAAAACGTATACAAAGGCTTAGGAGACAGAATCCAATGCCCATTATCACCATTATTATGATTATTCCCATTATAGTTTATTTGCGATTACAGATATATTATCAGTATAATAGTTATTATTGTTATTGTATATTATTCAGTTTGTCTTCACAATTTGTTCAGGGAAGGACGGTGGGATGGGAGGGACACAGCAGTCATTGTGACGAGGCTTTAGTGGCTATCGTGGACACGCAGTGCTGTTGGAAGTTGGGGGACATGGCCGTGTTGCAGCCCAGTCTCTGACGAGGGCCTTTCAGACCGCCGTCGCCCTCCACGATCCAGGGGCTGCTGTCCGACTCTTTGCTGAGCAGACCGCAGCACTCCTGGGACGGGGCGCAGTTGCGCTCTCCTGCGCCTAAAGCCGGCAGCTGGCCGGGAGGGGGCGGGGCAGAAGGGTCGCTGGAGGAGTGGTCTTGGAGGACGCTGATGATGTGGTTCAGGAGATCATTGAAGAACTCTGGGACACCCTCATATCCTGGGAAGAGTCAAAACAAGTTAAAATTGCTTATTTATCAATGAAAACATGCTACAAAAAACTGATCTATGCAATGAATACGTTTGATAGTACTACCAGTGCGACATAGTTTTGATTATGTGTGTGTGTGTGTGTGTGTGTGACAGAGAGAAAGAGCTGGTGTTTGTGTGAAGTGAGAGTTAATAGATGCAGCACTGCTATTTTATGTAGTAGTTGTAGTTTATTAAGTTTCGGCTTTGTTGCATTCATAAATTTAACTCAATTTCCCACAGTTCTTAGTAGTGATTTCCTGTTCACAAATTGTTCTTTTGAACTGGTTTTTATTAGTTAACTGGATGAATTAGTTCACAAAAGCATAATGAACTCTCAGAGATTTACATGTTATTATTTACATGTGATTTATTGTTATAAATTGTATTTCCTAAATGATAGTGATGTAGTTTTATAAAAAAAAAAATCTCATTTTTTTTTAATTATCTTTTTATTTGATTTGAATTTAAACATTGTTTTTATTTCATATTTTGATATTAATACATTATTTGAATATGTGCCAAAAGTGGTGTACATCAACTATTTTGCTGTCATGTGACAAGAAAAACATGAAATATAATTAGTTCATGTTATCAATTTGCTTGACCTCAAGAAAACATGATATGGCTATAAAAAAACACCAGATTTTTTAAAAATATGATAAATAATAACATTTTTATTATCTTGCACATATTTGTTACCGTTACGTTAATTAACCTCAAATAATCATAATCTTACAGAAACAATTTACTCTACTACGGTTAAAAAAAAAGGTTTTCTTTTTCTTTCTTTTTTAAAAGAAGGCTTAAGTTGATCAAGTGAAGACAAATAAATACATTTATGATGTTTTTTAAAAAATAATGGTTTTGTTGTTTAAACGGTTTGTCCCATTGTTTAAATATTTCACAATATTACTATTTTTACTATCAAACAAATGAAGCTTTGGTGAGCCTTCTTCCAAAAACATCTTTCCGACCCCAAACCTTTGAACAGCAGTGTATGTGTTGTGTATCTAATCTCTATCTGGCAAGGGAGAGCCGTCCCGCAGTTAGACAGATAACAGATACACACCAGGGAATGCATTGATGTCAATGACTGCGTGTTGGCCCGTCTGGTTGTTAATGATGACGTCGATGCCGAAAAGCGAAACACCAAGAGATTCTCGAAGAGATTTACACAGTTCCCTAATGACATCATCATTCGGTGGCTGCGAAACCCCTTCAACATTATCCCTCTGTCAAAAAATGCAAATCAAAGCAAGGTGAATAAAAAAGAAAAAAAAAATTACAATTATTCCTGAATGGCTGAAGTAATACTCATTTCCCACCAGGATACATCTTTACTTTATGTAGATTAAAGAGAACTGAACTTACAGATGTGAGGTCAGAGGATGACTCTGGCTTGGACACATTGTGGCTATTGAAGAAAATTGCTTTTCTGTCTGTAAAGCATAAAAAAACACATTAATGTGACAACACTTTGAGTTGCAAGGCAGCTGAATAAAAGTGAAAGTGTAAGAGTGCAAGAGCACAGGAAGCCACTAGAAAGCAGCAGAGAGCTGCGGTTCAGCTGAAAGTCAAAGCTTCAGGAGTGCCAGGCAGAGAGGGTGAATAAACAGAGCGAGGAGGAGGAGGAGAAAACACAAAAATCTACTGCCAAGAGGATGCTGAAATTTATGACCTCCCACTCAAATGGCAGTCAAGAAATTCATTAAAGGAGATGGCAACGCACCATTTAGCCTTCCTTCCTTCCATCTACTGATCCTCGAATATGATATTATTTTTTAACCTAAGAAAATTACTCTTCGTCTGTTTAGGTTCTCAATATGAGTTGTTCCGTTGAATCAGAAAGAGAAAAATCTATCTGAAGGTAAACCATTCAAATGCAACATATATTAGTTGTTTTAGAAAGCATATATGCTCTGAAACATTTGAATGAAAACTTGAATTTAAACTACAAATCTTATTATTAATATTAATAGTTAAAGTCATAGTTTAAAAATATTTTATAGCCATGAAAATATGCATTGCACTGCTTAATAATGCTTGTGTAGAAATTACTATTTCAGTCTGAAAAAGTATGTTTCTCCATTAATCGGCAATTTAAATTAGTCCATATTCAAACTAAATAAAAAATAAATCACATTAAATGAATAAATAAACATACAATATATTTATTATGTATATTTATTATGTATATGCATATAGTATATATTTAGAAATATTTACATGTATTTATATTCCTATATTTATATTGATATAATTAATATAATATAATATATATATATATATATATATATATATATATGTAAACAACATTCTGAAATATATATATATATATAAAGAAAAAGTTGTCTTAAGTCAAGAATGCATTTTCGTTTCTTCAGTAAGATTCAGGAAATCATACATACAATGTGTGTGTATTTCCTGAATCTTTTATAAAGTTCAGCATGAGTTCAGGCACAGAGCTGACCTCCTAAATTTGCATTAAACTAACAGGTCGCTCTCCCAGAAACCGTAACTGGTTTGCATGGACTCCAAGTGCATTAGCATATGCAAACGCACCATGCTTTATACCAACCCGCAGTGGAAACCAGACTCGGCTAAGCGCTTCTGCTGACTGGCTAACAGCAAAATTTGATCAACTCTTTTCACTGCAAAGTCAGCTATGCAAAGGCTTCTGGGTTATACACTGGAATGCTGTAACGTAAATCACGCCTAAACAAACTGAACGGTCCAATCGAGGTGAAACGAACCATATCGCAGCAGTGGCCTTTCATGGAAATAACATTTATAAAGAGTGAAGTGTGGGCTGAAGGTTTACCAGATGGTCCAGAGGGGAAGTTTTTGAGCGATGGTCTCTCAACCACAGTGTGGGACTCGCCAACCACGAACACCTTATAGAGCACGGCATTGTGGTTTATAAAACTCTGAATGACACACGGTGGCTTCACATCCTTCAGGTCCTCTGCGTTGAATATTATAGCCATCTGCAAAGACACAAAGAAAACTTGAACTCGATTTTTTTTTAAAAGAGCCATTTCTTAACATTTTAATTTGCAAATCTAAACAATTTTTTCGCTTCTAAAAAACCTCAAGTGCATACTAACCAAATCTTATGTGTAGAATTGAACTTTCCTACTACTTTGCTACTACCTCAGCTACTTCTGAGGTTCAACTTCAAAGAAAGATCCATGTAGGAAACTCACTGGGTTATGAAACAATGCTTTGTGTGTATTAGCGTTTCGTGACCTCTGTGGTTACATTTCGCAAAAACAGAGTTAGAAAAGTCTCTTACCTCATGAGAGTTAGTTCCGTGAGCAACCCGTGTTTTGCAAACTGTGCAAGATGAAAAGAAAAGAAAAACACTCTAAGGTAGCGAATGAGTTTCACTAGTTAATAATGCGACTCCTATTACCTTTAACGCAGTAAAATCTTGCTGTGTGACTTAATGGCAGTTTAGTATGGGACATTAGTGAAAACAGAGGATCTGTAGTCAGGAGCAATCCACTCAGTTCTTAAAAACGGAATTTAAAACCTTTATGCATAAATAAAATTAACACCATAGGTCCATACTAAAAAAAAAAAACATGCAGTCTTAGAAATACTGAATGAAATTGGAGCCCACATACAAACGCAAAACAGGGCATGTTTAAAGTAAGACAATATATACACAAAAAATAATCAACATCCATTTTTCATTGTTCCATTCAATGTTGCATTTGAATTTTAATAAAAGATCATTTACTAATTGTTTACATTGTTGTGGTGGGTTGATTTTAAGTGTAGTTTAGCCTATTTTTAACAGAAATTTGGTTTTAAATAATGTGTTCCATACTTGTTTAGTGAATCAAACAACTGCTGAAAAATTTCCACACTTTTCATGTTAAAGATATGTTGGAAATAAAAAAATACATCAGAAAAATAGCATTACAGCTATAGGCTTTGGATTTAACTGTTATTTAAATAATGTGGTTAAAGAAAGGTACTAAAAAAAAGTGTCCTTATTACCAAAATATTAATACTGAATGTGACAGAGCAGCAGGAAAGGAGAGAGAAGCCACAAGAGCTTCAACTGAAATACCAGATACAGTTTATAGTGTAACCAAAATACCAGTAATAGTCTGGAAAAAAAAAAGATTTTTTATTATGAACAAACCCGAAATACACTATGACTTATATTTTAGAAGGGTCACTTTCCTACCAGCTGCTCATTCAAAAACATAAGGGATATCTGCAAATCTGCAGCTTTCTACAATATGTTACAATATTAAATATATTTAAGACTTTTTTCACTTCTACACAGAGCAGATTTTTGTTGGTCAATATGGCGAATTCACTAGACTTAAGCCCTATTCGGACGGGACTAGTTTTCTAAACTACGTGTGAGTTTCGATTCTTATCACCTGACGTCTGTGATC
>JAUCMS010000031.1:18990436-19000871 GCA_032357445.1 Enteromius radiatus | reverse complement strand
TACGGCAGATCGCGTTGGCCAAAACACACAAGGAAACGCGTTGTGAAAAATAAAATCACAGGCAATCACCGACATCGGGATTAGTTTTCTCAGAGGACCACTGAGTTTGCCGAAAAACAGTAGGTAATTTGCTCTGGAATTATCAAAGAGGTTGTGAGAGAAAAACACAGACATGGCAGATTCGGACGGGATTAAAATCACCAACTACGTCTGTGAAACCAAAATTTCTCTAACGACCCCCTGTAAAACTAGTCCCGTCCGAATAGGGCTTAACTTGAACATTTCGCCTCACATAAAATTCCTGATTGCATGGATTCTTTTTGAAATACCTGGACTTCACCCACCACAGTTTGTAAATGTTACTGCACCGTTACTGAGGGATTTATAGAATGAGGTCACTTGGTTAAACTTTTTTACTTTCTGTTTAAGAAAGGAAAAGTTGGGAACTCACTGAAAGGGAATGTAAGACCGTGCTGCTTGATCTGCTCCAGCGTGTCTGGGCCACACTCGCTGTTCAGCACCATAAATGGAGGAGAACAGATCCTCACATCTGCAGAGAGAGACGAGAGACAAGAAGAGACAGGTGAGTCCTGTGTAAGATATATGAAGTAAGAAAATTTAGGTCCATGCTAGTTTTGCACTGGTCTAGTAGATGCACTGCCAAGCTGTTCTCCGTCAGAACAACAAGAAATGGAGAGAAAAAGCAACTGTTTGTCAAAGTAAAGCTTATCATGTCAAAAAATAAAAATACAAAAATAAAGTGTAACTGAAAAGGTCAAAAATACCTGAAAAACACTATCCATTATTATTTGTATTTATCTTAGACGGCAGTTGACTGGTATGCAAGTATGAAATCTGGCATAAAAAATGTCATTATAAAAATTGGAGGGAAATTAGAAATGTACATTTTTTATTTTTATTATTTTAATGTTATTTTTTAAATTAGTTTTTGATTAAAGATTACAAATCATTATAAATAATTTTCCATTCTAATTTTATGATTCTTTGTGATTACCAACAAGTTATACCAACAAACACTAATAAGTATGCCAAGCATTAAATACCAAATATCAAATCATAAAACTCCCACTGACCGGTGGTGTTGATCATTTAAACAGGGTTTAAAAAGAAGTAAAAACTATTTAAAACACATTTGGATTGTTGATCAGGCAAGACTAGTTAGGCGAGAGTAACTAGACAGCTTTATGCATTTACAGAGAGGTGATGTTATTTGGTAAAAGTACCCACCGTACAGCCAAAATTATTAGAACACTAGTATAACCAAGTCATTTACCTGCAAAACTACAGTACTGTTTAAGGTTTATGTCATTATACTGTATAATAATCAGATCTCTGTGGATAACACTGGCTGAAAATTAATGTTTGGAAATGCAGTATGATTTTATCATCTTGTGAAAATACTCCAATAACGTTCCAATAAATTGTGGCCACCACTGTACATGTTATCCCCTCACGACTCTCATTAAACAGCATGTGAAAGGTCTCCTGTCATCAGTAACCTCTCTGGTTGCCTTTACTTCCCTATTTATTTTACCGAATGGAGAACAATGGACACAAGGCACTGAGCCTGACTCGCTCTGCATAATGCAGGAGCCAGTCAATAGAAGCGCAGCAATTTGACCCGTGGGTTCAAGGCTTTGTTTGAAAAATACTGTACTCTCACTGTCCTGGGTATCACTCAGAAGAGCAAACAGAGCCATAGACGGAACAAAAGCGTCAATAGCTGTGAATGAGTAGCTATGTTTGCGAATTCCAACCCGAGGCACATTATCGGAGAGGGATGAATCATCAAAACAGAGATGCATACTGGGCTTAACTGGGGAATTGCTCTTCTGACTTGGGCCAGTAAGTAACCGATCAGAGATCCGGTGAGTGAATCTGCTTTGTTGCAGAGTTACATGCTTTCAGCAGGATGCCAGTCATGCTGTCATCTAGGCAGATAAGGCATGTTTAGGAGGCTTTTTAAGCGCAGCACAGGAAATGAGTTGCCTGAAAAAGGCCGATGACACAGCGCTCTGATATGATCACGGTAAACCCTTTGTGGTGAGGTAGCAAAACTGATGAGGAGATACTTTTCAACATGAGGCTTTTAGTACACACTGTGCCAACGTGCTTCAAGAAATAACTGTAACACTTTACAATGAGGTGTCATTTGTTAATATATTAACTAACATGAACAATGCATATATTAGACTACTTATTAATCTTTGTTCATGTTAGTTAATTGTTCATTGTTTATTCAAGTTAGTTCATAGCGCAGTAACTATGTTAATAAACACAACTTGTGGTTTTTAATAAAAATTAGATAAAATAAAGAAATTAGATTAACTAAGATTTATAAATGCCGTAGAAGTATTGTTGAATCTTAATGTTAATGTTTACTAATGTTCACTAATGAATCTTACCGAACACTTTTTTTAAACTACTAAAAACCTGAAAAATTGGGATACACATAACCATTTGCTATTTTAATGTGCTAATAATAAAATAATTGGTATAATTTATTAGCACTGATTAACAGTGATTAAATTAGCCAAATTTTCAGCATTGCTACTCAAGTCTTCAGTGTCACATGATCCTTCAAAAATCATTTGAATATCTTAATTTAATGCTGAAGAAACATCTCTTATTATTTTCAAATGTTGAAAACAAACTATGAAATGCATTCATTCGAAAAAAATATATATTTTTCATACATTATCAATGTCTTAACATTCACTTTTGATCAATTTAGTCCATCCTTGATGAATAAATCGTTAATTAAATGTATTTTAATTAATAAAAATAGGCTAATACTGCCCCAGAACTAGGGGTGGGCGATATACCGGTAGACACGATTAACCGGTAGAAATTAGTCAACCGATAGAGATTTTGGTCTATCGTCTTAATCGCGGTTGAGATCACGTGACGTTGGACGTTACGTAACCACGCAATACACATTATCTTCAACAATGGAAGAAGCAGTGTTGCCAACTTATCGACTTTGTCACTACATTTAGTGGCTTTTTAGACCCGGAATCTTTGCATTGGACCAACTCAATAAAACGAGCAAGTGCACAAACATAAAACAAACATAGGTCAGTACTGATTAGCCAAAGTCCCCCGTGAAGGAACAAAACCGCAAGCTAGCCATTCACTTCCTGTTTTGTCTATCTAGTGTTTGAGTTAGTAAATGATGGTATCGCTACTGAAATATCCTGTAGTGTTGAAATGGAGAGAGTGGTGCTGGTTTTCTTATCAGAGCTGGTCCATTTATCCAGCTGCTAGCTTTTTGTTCTCCAATTCCAGAGGAAGCTTACATAAGCATTTATGAAAGCCTGTAAAAAAGGGCAGCAGCAATCTCCGACAAGCGGTTTAGTGGTGCGAGCAACCTACTATTAACATTTATAAACATTTCAACCACAATGAAATCCAGACGTACATGTTCGGTAAGAAAATATTCCCAAAATAGTGTTTGTTTGTTTTTAAAAAACTAAAACATACATAGTAATGCACTTGCAATAAAAGCATGGGGCAATGTTTTTTGCAAATATGAATACTATGTTCTCTCGGCATCCATTTCGGAATTATCAAGACTACATAAATTTAGCAAACGTGTAACGCTCATGCAATACACTCAAATGATGATATTATGCAACTATCCACAAGTAGATGAAGCAAACCGTAGATAAACCTAACATAGATGCTCAAAAAATACAATCGAGATGACTTATAGATCAAATAATAAACATTTTCTTCCTGTTCAATTCACGCAAATGCTGTAACAAAACATAGAGCTTCTGATTTTACAAACTGAGACAAGTTGGAATCATTTCCCAACAGCAAGTCAGATGCAAGATATCTTCAATGCAGAGATAAGGCTATTCTAATATGGCATTTATTATTAGAAATGTAAATTCCATTTAAATAAGCCAAGAGCTGTTCTGTAAATAAAAAGGGAAGAGTAATGAGATCCTCTTTAGCAGGTACAAACGCTTAGTGATGTTCCTGTTTCTGGCTCAGCGAGGGTCCAGGATCAATCTCCGCTCTGTCTAAACACTTCAAGCTCTCTGCAGACCTGCCGGAGCCGTCCGAGACATTTATATGACATTTATGGAATGTTTAGAACACGTTTATAAAGCACTGCTATGGGGTTTTGGCTCCAGGAAGACTAATATCATGAGCCTCTTTCTCTATTCATTCATACCTGTGTTTTGGGCGATGGTGGTTTATTAAAATCTGACATCTAACAATACTCCACTCATTATTAGCAAATCTAATAAAGCTTAAACTGAATCTCTCAGACCAAAATGTTCCACAAGGAACGAGAAAGGTGTGCAGTTTCAGATAAAACAGTACCAAAACTGCTTTAAAATACTAGAAATATAACCACTTTGAGTTGATCAATGCTAATAAAAAGGAAAGCTAAACAATACCATGAAAGCAGATCCAGCTTTGAATCAAAGGTGTGAATCGTTGCCTTATAAAGGCACAAACAAATGGTGTCCTGCTTTGTCTCCACGGACAGAATGTAAGACAGAAGGACAATGTTTAGGTGAAGCTCTTCAGGATGTGCATGAGTCATATGTATGAGAGTGGAGCCAGAAAAGGTGGTGCTGAGCACTAGGCGTCTCATTATGAAATAGACTAGAAATAAGCATGGAGTCGGATGACAAACAGCATTCATTACAGCACCAGTGTGTGGGCGACTTCCTGTGTGCTGGTGAACACTGGTGGGAATTCATCCACTGATGCACAGATCATAGTTTTTGGCTCCTTGCCAAAATCCTAGTGAGCAACCAAAAGGTACAAAATGACAAAATAAACCACATATTCCATACAGAACTGTAGATTTTCTTTTTTTAGAAGATGTTTGAAAACATTTGGTGAAAATGATCTGTAGCATGCCTCCTGTCCTGCAGATGTCAGCGAGTCCGTAGATTCAGCCTCCATCCTTCATCTGTCTCAGTTTTATTCACAAGATTTCGCCAGCTCTACATTCCATGTCACCTCTTCCCTCTTACTGGAAATAAACAGCGTCCATAGCTAACTTTTTCCAGACAATATTACACTTGTACTAAACAGCACAGCGTGTACGGAGATCCATTTGTCTGCTTGTAAGAAGCGCCTCATCACCTGTATTATATGTTAAAAAATGTTAACAGAATGTAAGCAGTGTAACAAAGTATCCAGTGCAGTATTTAATTTCAATATAAAAATCACAGAATAATTAAATATATTTTTTATATTTTAAGAACATTTAATAATACAACTCCGCCATTAATTCTGACCTGCCTTTAAACTTGTGTTTTTATTCTTCAGAAGTGAATAAACATTTCCAATTCTATAGTTCGATATGAAAAAAATTATCTAGATGCCTTTTATCCTTGATGAAAAGATAACTGGTATATTAAGAGAGAAATACATAAGTTTTGATTTTTGAGTTTGGGGACCTTTCAAATTGCTAGAGGACTAAATAAATGAGGTAAAAGTGTATATTAATGAATTAGATTAATGTAAAATATTGAGAAGCTTTTTCTTTTTTTTTATTAATTATTTTGTTTGTTTGTTTGTTTGTATGTTTGAGTATATTTTCTCTGTTACATGGACATTTATATGTACATGTGTATCGTTAAAATTCAATAAAAATAGGGGAAAAAAAAAAAAACATAATACTAATACAAAAAGTTAACCAGACAATGAACCATTAACCAACTAAGGCTGCACAATCTGGGAGAGAATGTTTTTTTTTTTTTGTTTTTTTTTTTAAGATTATTAAATCTAATTTTATTTTAGTTTTATTTTCTTTGATAATGTTCACGATTGCGATTTAAGAAGTTCTAAAAAAACAAATCTAGGTTTGCTGTGCTTATTTGTAAGGCTGCACAATTTGGTAAAACATTTGTTATTATATATCAATAATAATAGCGCTCTATATATAGGTTCTTTTTTTGCATCAGCAGCCAATGAGCTTGCTGCTTGACTTTCAAATAAATATTGGCTACTGCTTGCTGTAGCAGATGCAGACTGTTTCAGAACCCCTCCTCCTTCCCCAGCTCCACCTGCTACTGGGTGAATTATATAAGCTATATATGGGAGTTATTTCATATGTTACATGTGCAGCAGCAGTATTTCTTACATAATCTCAGCAGCATGATGTGGATGTATTTGCAGTAGCAAGTCTCTGTCACAGCAGCAGTCATGTAGCAGATGTATTCCGCCAAGACCAAACATATTAACATTGCCATGTAGATTTTCATGCATTATTATTTTTGTACTATAGCTGTTGTTAAAGGTCCTCTGAAGTTCCTTGTATAGGTGGTGACAGTTTCAACTAAAAGAGGAAGATAGGCCAAGACATATCAAGCAGCCCCGCCCACTTTTTAAAATAGCCAATAGCATTGTGTTTATATCTGCTCTGGTCAAAGCCGCATTTGACAGTCACAGCATAATAGATTCCACCCTAGATTCAATATGAAACTCATAGTGATCATAATCATGCTGAAGCTGCGTAGCTTTAAAAGTGTTGAATATATGCCGCATATGATTTCAAACTTAATATTTCGATTAATTATGCAGTATTAAGACCAACCCCAAAACATATTACATTGTGTCAGATTACTATCCACTGTCAGACCCTTGTACTGTTACCCACATTTTTAAGTTTTTAAATTCAGTATCAGTATGCGTTCTTTCTTGCATAAAAGCATACATGCCTAAAATCCCACAATGCATTGCAACATTCAGTGAAAAAAAAAATGAAGTGAAGATGAGAGAAATGTTGATTATAAATATCTCATTCAATACCGAAAACTATTTTACCCAATATGGTGCGAATGCTGCTATGCTTAGAGTATCTAGAGCGGCTGCCATTTGTGTTGCTATGGTAACCACTGCCAGACATGCTTACTGTTGCTAAAGAGAGGGATGTGGCGCTGTGTCCGCCTGTGAATGTGAGAGGACCAAACAAACAGAGAGGGTGACAGATGGCCAGGGTGTAATTTAGTACTGACGCTACCCAATCTAACATTTACATTGCAGCATGTTTAACACTGAGCTGTCAATTTAACGTATTGCGGTTTAATGCATTTAGTAGCACCTGACCTAATCGAAAATTGCTAGAATGATTCTCCTTCAACTGGAGAAAGCTTTTTGCAAGTCTACTGGTAATCCACAAACACAAAAGGTAAACTACTTTTAATTTTGACACACCGTCTAAAAAGGGACATTTATAGGACAAAACATGCCATGATTTAATTAACTATTTTTTTGTATTATTTATTAATTTAATTAAAATAAAATTTAAAAAGACAACTACATTCTAAATTCTTCATTTTTGGTCATGTGTTTAATTGGGAATAATTTGGTATATTTAGAGATATATCGTATTAATTACTTTGATTTAAGTGTTTGCAGCATAGCTGAACATGTCCTTCATGTTTAGTCTAGATAAATAGTGGGAGGCTCTGATATCCGGGCAAAATAAGAAAAGGAGAGACACAGACTAGGGGCTTACAGATGATTTTGTTACATAACCATCTGTCACGTCTGGTTCAATAGAACCCGGACACACATGATGCCTACAAAAGACAAATATAGATGAACATGCGCGCCTGCTCAGGGAAGAACCAAATGCTTTCTTTGGAGGGGAGATGAGTCTGCTATAACATGGGTGTTCTGGGGAAATCGCCTATTTAAAGATCACTTCACCCAAAAAACGAGTTCGTTATTAAGTGTCATTATTTGCTCAGCCTTATATTGCATTAAACCTGAATGGCTTTCTTTTGGAATAAAAAAAAGGATACATTTTAAACGTACTTGTCACATTTTTCTATGTAGGGTTGTCTCTGTATCATCATAACCATGTTACGATACTACACCTGTTGAAGCATCACAACACTGTGCATTAATAATTCACGATGGTCAATTTCCAGTGTATACTTACATTGTCATATGGCTTCAAAATTAGTGCATGAGTTATTTCTACCGTACTTTTATTGTGTATTTTGTCATTTTGGATCTTGACCGCCCCAGTCCCCATTCTCTTCCACGAGGATATGCATTAAATACACCTTTTTGGTTCCACAGAAGAAAGTAAAAAAATAACAATGGATAAGCAAAGCGAAAGAAAGGAAAATTACCATGTCGCAGGTCAGACTCAAACCTGTTTTACCTGAATAAGCACCACAGCTCAACATGCCAACTGCTGGGATGCAGCAGCTCTGACCACATTATTACTTTATAATGAATTTCCTGTTCAACTACAAACTCTGTGCTTCTTGTGGTTGGTATAACCTGAAAACGGGTGTTGGATCGCAGTACCTCTCATGCAGTCCTCTATCCTGTGCACCAGCTGGTAGGATTTGCAGCGATCCAGTAGAGTTCGGATGGCTGGAAGTGGGTCAAGAATGATGGTCTCTGGGTGAGCGTCAATATAATCCTGCAAAACCAGCGGGACAGGTCTCAACAAGGAAGGCGTACAAGAGATAGTATATGACAACCTGAAATCTTCTAACATTACTTACTGGTGTTAAAAACAGTTATCTAACATGTATGAACTCGCCACACATACAAAAACATGTACACAGGAAGCCGGTTACACTGCTCTTATGTAAAAGAAACAACCTCGCAGTCTTGCATTCAGTTGGCATGACATAATCACCCACTGTCTTTCTCTCCACTGCCCCCATTCACTCCAGTCATATGATATCATTCGACAGAATATGAGGAAATGCATTCTTTTCTCATGCGTTTTATCATTTCCATCCGTCATTTACTGTCACTGATGGGAAATTTAGTTGCTGATCCCAGTGTACTGAATGTTAGATCAAATCAACCGCACATCAGAATGTGTGAAGACACATATTCTACCAGCTCAGTTTTCATAGGGTTTACAGTGAATATTATTTCAGTGTTCAGATCATTCTGTCTCTTATGTAAATCTATGTAATATACATTAAGCGCATGCTTAGAGCGCAGTCTTAGGAGAGAGCTTTGTTTAAGAGCATTAAGAGCTCTTACGTTCTAATTTAGAGGTGAGTACCTGAGGTTACATTTCAGAAGACGACAACACAAAGCTGGAGGATGAATGAATTAAAGTAGTTAGGTCTTTTGTGCAATGTTATCACAGTATATAATAAAATTATATACATTTAAAATATGCACACTTGCAACGAGTCAAAGTTTTAAATAACTAGTATTATACTACAGGGCTATTGAATAAGTGAATCTGATTGGCTGACAATGAGGCATTTGATGAGATGCAGAAGAAACAATCCTACTCAAAATAGCGTTTTAATAAATATCTTGAAATATATCAGCTGATCATGTCTTGAGGTGAAATGCACACCCAAGATATGCCTAATTTTTCTAATTATTCGATGGCCTGGAGTTAATTATTCTGCTTATACTACGGTTATTTTATGTTAATTATTTTTCCAATAATTCAATGGCCCATCGTCAATTATTCCTTACATTTTATGTCTTTTATACGTTTTTGAAAGAAATCTGTTCCCCAAAGGCTGCATTTATTTGATCAAAAATAAAAATAAATAAAAAAAAAAAAACAAACAGTAATACTGTAAAATATTACAATTTAAAGTAACTGTTCTCTATTATAATATATTTCAATTGGTTCTGATTTCTAGCAATTGTCGACTTCTCCAGTCAGTTAATTGAGTCAAAAATCTGGGCAAAAGTTGAGTAGTGTACTTCAGCCTTTAATCAGATTGAAATTCCTGCATCTTAATGAGAGCTGTAGATGGAGGCACAGCGCACACGCTCAGACAGGCCTCTCACCTGCACACGCTGGACCAGCAGCAGGGACTGGGTGTCGTTCTGGTCCGCTTCCAGGATCAGGTCTGTTAGCTTGTGAATGATGACGTCAAGGGGACCCTGCTCCTCTAACGGCTGACTCAGGTCAAGCTGCACAATAGGGGAAGGTCAAAGGTCATTTACACTCTCTAGATTTACCATATAAAGCAGTGCTGACAAGGTCAAAGACGTTAAATACTACCAAGCTCAATACAGTTCAAGATAGGGTTGCGCGATATGGTAATTTTTCATATCGTCATATCGCCATCATGTATGGGTGGGTGGGTGGAGGCAAGAGAGAGACTCTCTGTACTTATCACAGGCTATTTGGTGATTTAGAGAGAGAGAGAGAGAGCTAGCACCTGGAAGTAGAGTGCGGCACGGGACAAGATTTGATGGGTGAATGCGAGTGGCAAGGTCCTCATGTTAATTATGTTATTTATGTACTGCACAAAAGCAACAAGAACAACAAAAAGCAAAAACAATTTACAGGCACAAGTTCGGAAGCTAATTTTCACGTGGTTCTTGACTATAGACCCACCCCGAGGCACAATGTCTGAAGAGCATGAGACAGATGGAAGCTAAGTTGTACTTGTTTTTTCTACATTGCTGAAGGAAAAAA
>JAUCMS010000031.1:18978098-18990336 GCA_032357445.1 Enteromius radiatus | reverse complement strand
TGTGAAAATATCTTGAGCCAACAACCTTATTTCAGGCGTTTAACTAAAACACCATTTAAAAACCTATTAACTTTTTGCTAAAATGCTTGCTTGCTGGTTTTGGCATACCAATCATGCCTTTTTATTATTATTTATTTTGTTTATTATTTATTATTAGCAAGATACATGTATTGCTAACTATCTGGACAGTTTTAAAGTTATCCTGCCATTATATTAAATTTGAGTTCAAATTAAGTGTTCATCTCAGCGGTAAAAGGATTTGCACAAAGCAAACCTGCAACATCAGAGTAGAGACCTGCAGTCCCGTGGGACCCAATGCACAGAGTGCGGCGCAGGACAAGATTTGATGGGTGAATGCGGGTGCGGGAGGGAGAATATAATTATTCGCAGGACTCCCACAAAATGGAATTATCTTAAAAAAAATGTTACTACAAAAAAATTATGTTATTTATCTACTGCACAAAAGCAACAAGAACAACAAAATAAAGTAAAAACAATTTACGGGCGCAAGTTCGGAAGCTAATTCTTGCGTGGTTCACGCACGGGACTATAGACTATAGACCTACCCCGAGGCACAATGTCTGAAGAGCATGAGACGGCTAAGTTGTACTTGTTTTTTCTACATTACTGAAGGGTAAAAGGCTAATGCACGTTCTGAAGCAGTATTAGGCCAAATGCTTTTCTGTTTGACCACTTGAGAAATCAACGTTTATTATTATTTTGTTTTATTGCAAAATTATTAGCCTATTTCTAACTGTATTTCTATGTTCTGAAAAGCTCCTCGTTCGTGTCCATGTTCACCATTCCATTTAATTAAACTCAAATAAAACAAAGCATATTGGTTTATTTTCCATTTATTTTTTATTTATATATAAAAGGAAAGTAAGTGAAACAAATAATAGAAATAAAACTACAAATGTGTTTATCTGCGGGCCTTTGCGGGCAAGAGCAGAACGAAACTTGAATACTGTGGGCGGGAGCGGGAGAAAAAAAAAACATTTTTGCGGGAGCGTGACTGAAAAATCCATCCTGCGCAGGTCTCTTCCTGGAAGCTTCATGTTCATTCATAGCTGTTAAAGACGTCTAAAACATGTCTCTTTTAGCACTAATATTTTGTAAATAAAGGTTTACCATTCTGCAGTTTAACGTTGTTGTGGGTTTAAAACTTTTCCAATAAGGAGGAGGAGCCTCATCTGTGTGTATGTGCGGCACTGAGTGAAATAACATGGCAAATCAATAATGATAGGCCAATAATAGGCCGCCTAATGATAGTAATAATAATAATTAGTTTTGTACATTAATAGGAGAATGAGCTTAATATCGTCTTGACTATCGACAAAGACATCTGGTATCATCAAAACACGATACAATCATCTACCGGCACAACCCTAGTTCAAGAAAAACAATTGAAAAATGAAAAAGTGTGTTAAAAGTTGTGTGTTAAAAGAGTCACTTTTGCTTTTTTTTTTCTCTCTCTCTCAAATTTGCCCATCTCACATCAAAAACCCACCCCAAAAAAACACGAAACTAAAATGTTCCATAAAAAGATACAGAATATATAATGCTTTAAAGCAGTATTGCTGACTTTCATAACCTTGTCAATGTCCACAGAAAGGTAGCATTGCTGCAATGGAATAGAGTGCACAAAAATGTAGTTGGCTATATTATAATATTATGTTTTCATTTTATACCATTATGAAGAATGTGTGTACAAAAAAAAAGTACATAATGTTTCCATAATTTCTTTTTTAATGATTTAATCAAAAAGCTGAATCCTTATTTGAGCCGTTTTCGAACACTGGCACCTAGAAATCCACACTGTAATTTCTTAAATATGACACAAAATAACTAAAAGGCTACATATCTGACCGATTTGTGTGAATTTCTTTGACTCGTTAAAAACTGTTCAGTTCATTGAATGAATGAATGAATCAATGTATGTGTATTTTGTATATATATATTTATCAAAAAAAAAAAAAAAAGGAAACCGCTTTTAATAAGAATTAAACTGCAATTTCCCTTTTACTTGGTGGCAGATCAAACCAGTGGCATATTTAAAATCATTTGCACAATAACCCTTACTTTAAACAAAATTGCAATAGACTATTTATGGCCGAGAACTGCAGGGACACAATCTATTTCCTTGTATGGTTGAATGTTTAAACCCATCTGACTTTTTCCAAAGCGGCTTTATATTTAGTTGTTTTTCCCCCTTCCACTTGTTTCCAGCAGGGGCCATCTCCCAAGTGGTCAGGCATCGATGTTAAGAGCAACTCCAGCCTGCACCGAGCTCAAATCCCAAGGTGCTGATGTGCTGACAAACCTGTTCTGCCTCTGATAATCTCCTGCTTACTGTACACGGACAGGCCGTTCCACCACAAGCCCTCTGTGGACAGTGGAAACACCCCTGATGGCCTACTGTTGTGTGTTTGTCCCAGCTAAGCAAGGTACAACACCACAACTCTCTCTCTCTCAGACAGTTTGTTGGCTAAACAGCAGCTCCTTCACACGGAGGGGCTATAAAGCAACTGGAGACCGATCTTTAAAATATAATGCACTGCAGAGTTACTCGGTGCATAATACCTCAAAGACAGATGGAGGAAAATCAATGCAGTGATATAATCAGATCAGTTCTTATCAGTGCAAATGAGATTCTTATCAAACTCAGGAACATAGAATACCACACAGACTTGAAGACATATAAGGACCGACAAGGGAGACTCAGGAACAAAGGGTAATTAAACACAAGGAAATCATGGGAGAAGTGAAAACACCTGGGGAACACGACTGGGAACAAATTAACACAATTAACTAATCGGGGACAGGAACAACCAAATATGGGCATACAAGACTGACACTACTACTAAACTATTTTCATTTTACAAATGATAATACATAATTATATTTATTAACAATTATTTACTACCGTTTTATTATTATTGATAAATATTATTTACAACTGTCCCTCACACTGTTGCATTATAAATTATCATTCACAAGGGTTGCCAGTTAAACATATTTTGTGAACGTAACCATATTTCTTCATTTTTTCTTTACATTTTTTTTTAGTTTAGGTACATTTTGAAATTATGCACAGTGCATAATATCATGTTATTCGTGAATCGTGATGCTAAGAGTCACTTCCTTTTCTCCATTCATGTCTGAGACACACAACCAATCAGTTATTCATGATGCTTTACGCCATCCGAGACACAAGTAACAAAACACCAACGTCTGTCTGCCTGCTACTCAAGGCACTACATGACCTGTGACGTCTGAAAAGGCCTCTCCATAGCGCATTTTCATTTAATGTTACGCAGCCAGAAACCACAAGCAACCAAGCTAAATTAATAAGCAAATAAATAACAAATTTGAATCTATACCTATTCACAGCATGCCAGAATCCTCATTACTAAAAACATCCTGAGAGCTGATGGCAGAAATGAGCAGGCAGAGGTCAGAGACTGACCCGCCGCTGCACTGTTGATGACTCATGCCCACAGATGGCTGCTGGAGGGAGACGTGCAGAATAAAACCAACAGATGAATTTAGGTGAGCTGTTCGCCCAGTAACGTCCTAAAGCTGTCATTCAGCGTTATAATCATCAGGACGAGAGATGATTAGAAGCAGCAACAGCAGCTTTGAAAGTAAGCCATTAATGAACCACAGAAAAAAGAAAAAAAAAAACACACACACACACACAAGGATGTGCATTTCTGCCTGGGTGAGGCCGATTTGATAGCAGTTAATCATTTGGAGCTTAATAATATAGGCTCCTTTTCAAACCTATTGGATATCTACAGTAAAACAATGCAATACATTAATTTTTATCGATTCACATTAAAGCGATTAAAGTTATTCAGTCAGCAGAAGTGCATGGTTTGCTCTTTAATATTAATAAACAACAGGAGGTTTGCATTACAGGCTGCTTTAAAGGCCAAATGCAGGTCTGTAATGAAATAACCACCCAATTTGCCGTATTTGATGCACTCTATGAATGTGTGTCAATCAGTGTTTATGTGCGAGTAAAAGCCTAATTTAAATATGTTCACATACACTCTCAGAAAACAGAAGGCACAAAAGCTGTCACCGGGGGATTCAAAAGATACACATTTGTACACATTTGCCTCTTGCATATGAGATACATATTTGTACCTAAAGTGTAAAAATCTGCACCTTTTCAAAAGATACAGCCTTCTTCAATTCATATTGATTGCTTTTATAAGCTGTCTTTATGAAGCATCAAATATACTTTCAAATCTTTCATGTGTCATTAAAAATGTCTTCAACCAGAAATGGGTGTCACAACTTAAAAAGCATTCATTTTGATACACCGCCCTTCAGAGGTTTGGAAACACCCCTTGCAAAGTGTAAAGACCAATTTTCATTTTGGTTCCATAGTAATGGCAATATATACATGTCAAAGTTGAGCTACTATGGGAGGAACTGGACCATGATTTCCGTAAGAAGTGTCCAACCAGTGCGAATCATCTTTGGGCAATCCTTCAGGAGGCCTGGAGTATATCAAACAGCTCAGACTCCCAGATTATGCCGAGCTGTAATAGCTGCTAATGGTGGATATTTTGATGAACCGAAAATGTAAGTATTTTCTATGTATAAACTGTTTATGTAAAAAAATGTTTGTGTTGTCCCTTATCAGGGCAAAATTAAAAAGCATTCATGTCAATATTGTCCAAATCCCCACTTTCTAGTGCGTTTCCAAACGTTTGGAGGGCAGTGTTGACGGAAAAATATACAGTAAAACATTTCATTTGTAGAACTAAAAACAGCCTCGATTAGAAGAAAGAAGCAGAGATAAGGGGCAAATCTATCACTGCTGATGTCATCGCTCTTTAATCTTCCCTCATTCATGAATATCGACACTCTTCCCAGCCTGGGTTCATGTTTGATGGATCCATTTTAGAAAGTGAGAGAGAAATTAGAATAAAAGCACACCGAGTAGACAGATAAGTACCATATCTCTGGGAATAATGCGGAGCACATGAAGATGTCCAGAGTAAATGGCTGAAAACCATGAAAGAGGGCCTTGACTAATTATTCGTCACATTATGCCCATACAAATGCATCAGTCAAAAGAAGAAAAAAAAAAAATGGACCTACAGGATTCTTAACGGACCAATGCATTTGAGAGGAACAGGAAACGTTCTTCGTCCTAATGGAGTCTCACAGCCTGAAAGCCGGAGGATTAAACATGAATCATGTAGCATTTAGCGAGGAAATGAGCCTGATGAAGTCATTGTGCAGGTTAATGTGGTTGAATGTATTACAACTTTACTGGATTACACAGACATAACAAGATGGGCCAACAAGTACAGAAGAGGAAAAGAGATGACGAGCAGTATGACCACAAAACATTCTGACTGAGGTGTGCTTTGTTCCGCTTGATTTCCCAAACTGTCCTTGGTAATATTGCAAAATCACTAAAAAAATATTTGTTTTAATGAACTAATTAATTCTGCAGGACATGATGTTTTGAATGACTCTAAAACACAAGGCAAAAATTAAAATGTGCTTAAAAAGAGAAATTCAGTACACAATGCAGTACAACGTGCAATATTATTTTTAGGACTTTTTTTATATTTGACAGTGTAAATATGAGGGCACTCCACACGAGAACATTAGGTTTAAAAATGAGCCACTAACTAGAAAAAAAATAATTAAAATGTTAAGCTCACCATGAATGCATTTATTTAAAAAAAAAAAAAAAAAAAAAAAAAAAAGTAAAATACTGCAGTATTAGTTTAAAATAAAATAGTAATTTAAAATGGGATTAATAACTTCCTCGTTAATATTTGTAAATGCAATTCTTATTATTACCATAAATGTCAAAAACAGCTAAATATTTGTATTTCAGGATTCTTTCAATATCAAAAAGTTACAAATAAATAAATAATTAAATAGAAATATTTTGTTAAACATTTTAAATTTCTTCAACGTCACTTACAGTCGCTGCTGTTAAAAACAACAAAATCAACAAATCAAAAAAAAAAAGTCACAATGTATGACTAAAACAAAAAAGAAAAAAAATATTTAAGAATATTTGTTTTTAATACAGTGAAAGTCTATGGGATCCACTAGTCCAGTTTTCATTTTTGATTGAACTTCCAAGTAAAGGGAAGTCAATAGAAAATGTGTGTGTGTGTGTGTTGAAGGCAATTCCAAGGAGCCGATACTGGGCTATTTATTCACCAGAGACTCCTGCCTTTGTTTTTCCCACACTTAAATAAAAAGACGTGAGGTCAGCCTCAAGGGACTGCTTGGTTTTTTAGAAATTCGCATGCATTGATGTGACCCCTGATTTCAGTGAAGGTCAAACACGCGCACGGAAAGTAATGACGTCATCCAAGAGCAAACAAGGTCAAAAGAGAACTCTGAAACGGACATCAACATTTTTACAATGCATTGGTTTCTATGTGGCTTTTAGGTGCTTACCTAAGCCTATATGACAGCTTATTGTATTCTTTCCAGCAGGAATTACCCAGAACTTGTATTAGTGGAGGAACTATCTCTATACAGAACCAAGTTATCTGTAAGTTATCTCTCTCTCTTTGCACTCTAGGTTAAGGAAGTCAAACAGCTGTTTTCAGAGACTAAACAATAGCGTGATGCTCAATTGCAATGCAAAGTAAGAGTCCATGATCTTTAACATCCAATTCTGTGAGGATCTTCATTTGCTGAAACACAACGTTCATTTTACTGGCAAGGATTTTGCCTGTGGTCTCAAAGTGGAAGGAACGCTTTCCAGACCTTGGGTTTTTGTTGATTGTTCAAATGCTAACATAAGCATGCTTAGCCAAAACCAATGAGAACAATTTGGGCTTTACTATCAAAACAGTTTCTCTAATGAAAACAAGCTAATCACACTTTCCGCTTTCAAACACTAACTGAACAGACAAAGAGAGAGAAATGTTTTGTGTTTAGCACTTTTCAGCACTAAACACCTGCTCAATCTCCTGAGAATTAGGAACAGAGCTTCAGCCAGTAAGATTATCAACAGGCCCTGAGCATTTCATTCACATTTTCAGTTCATCTGTCCACTGTAATACGCAAACAGCTGCATACCCGACACATCTTTCTACTTCTACTGTAAACTACTACTAAACATTCTCCCTATAAACCTTTTAAAACAGACCTATAATGAACACAGTGGTTGTTTAAAGCTTGCTATAAGCCAGAGGCCACAAGCTTTATTTTTAATGTTTAATGCAGTACATTAAGTGCCCGCTCAGTGGTCTTTGCTCAGGAAGCATTTTTCCCAGAGGGATTTTTCATAAGTATGATTCTTTAGGGTCCTAATGAAAAGTCTATAAGATACTTTAGTTAAAATTTCTTAAATGGTAGTGAAAAAAACACCTTCTATACCCTGCCAAAATCAGCTCTGTTTTCATCAAGCCATTCTTGTCCATGTTGCTTTAAATGCTAATGAGCTGCAAATTTTATTTGCGTAGCATTCACTTTTCTGACTTTAAATCAAGTTTGAAGAAACGTTGTTTGAAACACAGCACTGGAAATCTTTACTAAAGAATAAATGGGAAAATAGACTAGATTTGACACATTAGTTAAATCAACTGAAACAAATTTAGTTGAGGTGAGATCCACTTACCTGAACAACTTCTATTCCTCTTTTCCTGAAAGAAACAAAAAAAAAAACATGCAGATTATTATTTGTTCTTGCCACAGTTTTTGACAAAAAAAATAATAATTTAGCAAGAAAAGCATATTACACTTTATTTTTTAATTTAGGATACCATCATGCCACATTCCATTCTGACATAAAAATTAAGCCTGTATAAAAATCTCTGTTGCCTAGCAACACAGAGTTGAGATCCAGAGAACCCTAACTGGCCGTAGGAGGCGAAACGACACCCGAAGCTGGTTTGAGCTTTAAACCGTCATTTGTCAGAGCCATCAACCTGCCTGTGCAGTTAAAAAAAAACTTGACATTTAGACAACGCACAACAAGGAGCAACTGTCACAAAGCAAGCACTAGTCAAGTATAACAATTTACCCTAGCACTTCGAGAAAAAAATCATGACAGGCTCACACAAGAATTGGTTTACTCCATTTTCAAGCTGCCAAACTTCGTAAGTTTGTAAAGTTAAATGTGTGCTGCGTTTTCCTTAAAGCAACAGTCCACTCAAAAACAAAAATTCTCTCATTAATTATTCACCCTCATGCCGTTCCAAACCTGGAAGACACAAATTAATATATTTTTGATTAAATGTCTTTATGAAATTTTGAATGTTTTCTGACCCTTCATAAACAGCACCCCAAATGGTAGTAAGCACATTGTTATTTTTGATTTCTTGCTTGCAAAATATATTCTTCTTGCATTATAAAATTACGGTTGAACCACTGACGAACATGGACTATGTAACAATGACCTTATTATGTTTCTGGGCCTTGAACGTGTCCGTTGCTGTCTATGCAGCTCTTAGATTTCATTAGAAATATTTTCATTTGTGTTCCGAAGATGAACAAGGTCTTACGGGTTTGGAACAGCATGAGGGCGAGTAATTAAATGATCAAATTTTCATGTTGGGGAGTAATGCCTTTAATGCTTTGTAGTGAGATCCTGAAACTGAATCCAGATAGATCAGGCACGATGGTGGGAAAGCCCTTTGGAAGAGTTTATGGGGTCATTAGGAAGACAGGCAACCATTTTCTCTTCTAACGTCAAATTATTCCACACCAAAGTCATGATAATCATGAAGTGCATAAGCCAGAGCTTATTTATTATTCTGTCAGGAAACATTGGGAGTGGGTTTGTGGGAGTTATTTAAGTCTCAGTGCAAACCAAACTTTCTGTGGGGTAATTTATTATGGGAGGAAGATTATTTTGACGGGTGATAGATTAAAAAAAATATTGATATGGAAACCAAAAAAAAAACATTTATCCAAAAAAAATAAAAAATAATAAAACTTGCGTTTTGAGCCCCAGTGCCTCCCTGAAAAACACTGGGTCAGACAAAACATGCCTCAACTCCTCCTGAACACTGCTGTCAATACTATATTGAACAATACACGTGCCAGAAGGCAGGAGAGAATAATGTTCGTTGAGACATTGGAATAATTCAAATGAATTTTTTTAACTCACTTCATAAATCGGAGGTCCTTGTTTAATATAGTCTGAAGGCACTTAAATGTCAGCACACCCTCAGAAACTGACTGGGAGTATCAATGTTTCGTTTAGTCCTTTCCCGCCTCCTGGGGCTTAACATAACATAGCATAGCATTTTAAATCAAGATTTGTGTTAACACACATATACATATACATATACATATACATATACATATACATATACATATACATATACATATACATATACATATACACAGTGAGGTCAATAAGTATTTGATCACCCTGTGATTTTGCAAGTTTTACTTAGAAATCATGGAGGGGTCTACAATTTTCAGCATAGGTGCATTTCCACTGTGAGAGACAAAATCTAAAAAGGAAAATCCGGAAATCACATTGTATGATTTTTTTTATAATTTATTTGGGAATTACTGTGTCAAATAAGTATTTCAAAAAAGTATGGTATGGTATGGTACAGAAGCCTCAAACGTTTCCTGTAGTTCTTCACCAGGTTTGACAACACTGAAGGAGGGATTTTGGCCCACTCCTACATACAGATCTTCTCTAGATCTGTCAGGTTTCGGGGCTGTCGCTGAGCAACACAGAGCGTCAGCTCCCTTCAAAGATTTTCGATTGGATTTAGGTCTGGAGACTGGCTAGGCCACTCCAGAACCTTGATATGCTTCTTGGAAGACCCAGCCACGACCCATCCTTAATGCTCTGACTGAGGGAAGGAGGTTTTTGCCCAATATGTCACAATACATGGCCCTGTTCATCCTCTCCTTAATACAGTGCAGTCATCCTGTCCCCTGTGCAAAAAAACACTTCCAGAGCATGATGCCCATGCTTCACTGAAGGTATGGTATTATTGGGATTATACTCATCATTCTTCTTCCTCCAAACAAGTTAAGACCAAAAAGTTCTACTTTGTTCTTATCTGACCACAGTACTTTCTCCCATAACTCCTCTGGATCATCCCAGGTCCCTGGCAAACTTCAGATGGCCCGGACATGGGCTGACTTAAGCAGGGGAACCTTCCGTGTGATGCAAGATTTTAAACCATGATGTCTTAGTGTATTACTAATAGTTGCCTTGTAAACGATGGTCCCAGCTCTCTTCACAGCATTGACCAGCTCTTGCCTTGTAGTTCTGTGGGCTGATTCTTCACCATTCTTAGCATCACTAATACCCCACGAGGAAAGATCTTCCGTGGGTCCCCAGTCCGAGGGACATTGACAGTCATCATTAGCCTCCAAGAGCTGTTCTTTTTTCACCAAGCTGCTTGGCAATTGCTCCGTAGCCCTTTCCAGCTTTGTGAAGGTCTACAATTTTGTCTCGTGTCTTTTGACAGCTCTTTGGTTTTGCCCATGTTGCTACTTAGACTTTGGCTTATTGTGGGGTGCACAGGTATCTTTATGACAGCTAACAACCTCAAACAGGTGCTACTAATTTAGAATCATGAGCAGAGGGTAGCTGGACTATTTAAAAAAAACCAAAATAACAGGTTTTTTGAGGGTCAGAAATGAGGGAAATCTAGTTTGTTTGTTTTTTGCTGTAGTGTGCCAGTAGGAAATATCAGTTTACATTTCAAAAAATGAATTTTGCCACTAATTTTAATAATACTGTGAGATTTTTGTTTGCACAAGCATTCATCATCCAGTCTGTCTGGAATGACATGAAGAAACTAAGAAGGGCTTTTGTGGCTATTATTTTATTTAAATAAATAAATATTGTCTACATTTACTAATTTATATTTACTTTTTTTTTTTATTTTGATATATGACTTTGGGTGACAGAGTAAGTGAGGCTTTCTTGAGCCCTTTGGGAAGCTGTGCAAAAACCCCGCTGCTGACTGGAGTCTTCTGTGTCCGTAACAGTGGGGTGCTTTCGGCAAGCACGGGGTATTGATTAATCAGACCTCTGCTTTATGGAGTGGGGAGTGCTGATGGGCAAACAACGCTGACAGGCGTGCCAGATCCTGTGGCAATCAACACAGAGATGAGAAGTGTGTGTGTGCGCAAGTGAGTGGGTGTGTATGTACGTAATGGTCAGACATGGTCAGTGTGTGAGAGTGTTTGCAGCCAGGGACAGTGTTTGACAAACATCACAATGTTGTGACAGAGGTCAACAGACTCAATCACAAGGTCTGCTAGGGTGACTCGATTAACTCCTGAATGGCCAGGATCTACTTGCTCCATTTCAAATTCTAGTAAGAATAAGTTAAGTCAAAGTAAATATATGAAAATTGTATGTGTTACATATTATAATTTCTACTTAATTCGATGAGTTACCAAAAATAAAAATAGAGTAATTAATTAGGTATTGGAACAGAACAACTAGTGTCACTAACTTATAATCAATTTTAGAAGTGTAACCGTGCGTTCACACCGCCACCGGCGAGAGCATCAGAGAGGCCGGACGTCATTAATTTTGAATATAAGCTGGCAGCGGGGGGCGGCACAGCGCATCATGGACAGTGAGAGCATCGAGGACAGTTGAAATCAGGTTAAATTTATGGTAATGAGCTATGACATGGTTCGGCAGCAACCAGGCAGAATGCAAAAGCCCACCGCTTTCAGAGGATTCCAGAGAACGCAGCCCTGGTTCCGACCACATTAGTTCCCAAATTCTCTCTTGCCGCCCTGCCAACGACGCTGTGGAAAGATCAGTGAGCGCGCCGACTGTCAAATGCTTGGTCTTGTATTTAAAGGAGCTGCGAAGGAAACAAGCATGTGTTGATTTTGTGAAGACTAGAATGCTTATTTTTCAGCAGGAATGCAATTGATTTGCTCAAAAGCAACATTAATTTTACAAATTGAGACTTCACTACAACCAGGACAGTTTGTAATGAAGACTGCACACAAATTAATGTTAAATATTAATTAAAGACCAAGTTTATTTCGTTAGCAAACATGGAACTATGTTCTTTCCATCGATCAATGTCTTTCCTTCACATTGAAAATATTTAATGAGGTTAATGGCCAGTCTGCACAAAATCAACACATGCTTGTTTCCTTCGCAGCTCCTTTAAATACAAGACCAAGCATTTGACAGTCGGAGCTAGGGTTGGGCATCGTTTTGATTTGAACGATTCTGATTCCGATTCTTCCTTTCGATTTCGGTTCTTTTCGATTCTCA
>JAUCMS010000031.1:18953992-18964531 GCA_032357445.1 Enteromius radiatus | reverse complement strand
ATGGATGAGAGAGGGAGATCCAGTCAGCCCCGTCTTCACTTAAAGCTAAAGTTTGGCGTCATTTCGGTTTATACCGATTTTGGTTTTAGGCCAAATCGCCCAGCCCTAACAAAACAGAGTGTCTTAATATGTATCTTACATTAACATGCCTTCCTGCGGCACTGTATTACACAACCTCAAGCAACCTTCCTGGATCTTTCTCAACCAGAGTTCAAAGTACATCCTAGCATGCGCAATGAAGAAAACATCACCATTTATGAGCGAGCCCGCTACACCTTTTTATTCAATCAACTCGATCAACCGATCTGATACTGGGACAAAAGCAGGCAGAGAAAACAGCTGTTTTGGATGAAGCCGCTGAGCACAAGGGCAGTGAATGCCCAACAGCAAACAGGCACCTGCTGTGCTCTTACACAGAAACACATGCAGGACGAGATCCAGGCCGACTCTCACCTGCACATCTCTGCGAAGGCCAGGAAATTGAGCTTCTTCATCTTCTTCTCGCTGAGCCAGTAGCCCACTCGTCTGCCTCTCAGAAAAGTCTGCATCTTGATGGCCAGATGTGACAGCAGTGTCACTCCAGTGAAAACAGGAAACAGTCTTCGTATAATACCCTGTTGAACCAAAGCCAACAGAGATTATTATCGGAAGCTTCAATTACAACCAATCATAAGTGTTCAATTAAATGTAGCGAAAACCAGAAGTGAACAGTAAAGGCTTAAATGTGTTTGAAAATGTACAAAAATTTCATCCAAAGCAGTGTTCAAGTTGGGCAATGAATCGCAATGGTTTTGATGAAAAACCATTATAAAAATTATGTGCAAAAATGAATGAAATTTTGAATGCATCATTTTTTAGTGCTAGAGTTTGACTTACATAGCATGGAAAAAGTACTATGGATGTCGATGGCTACCAGCTACCGTGAGGTTACCCACATTCTTCAAAATTACTTGAAGTAAATTTTGCATCCAGTATTCAAACTGAACTTACTTTTTCCACATTATGGAAGTCAATGGATACCGTCAACTGCATGGTCACTAACAATCTTCAGAATATCTTTTTTTTGTGGTGCTTGTGGAGTAAATGAAAGAAATTTCTTTTTTTGGGTTAACTGTCTCTTTAAGATTCGATTCAAATATCCAGTGTGAACTCAAAAGAGTTGACATTCAAAAGCATCATATTCAAGTGTAAAGTTTCAGTTTACAAATTCAATGTAATCTTCATTCATAACATTTAAAAATAAAATTATTAACATGCGAGTATGGATGTTTGATTTAATTATTCGGTGCATCATATATGCATTTAATACAAAACATAATGGAATAATACATTTAAATATTCATTTTGATCATACAGTACAATGAATTAAACCCCATTTAAAATGTTCAGTGTGAACATTAGATGCGTCAGTTTTAAGATTTAATTTAAACATGATGCATCTTACGTGAATTTGAAATATTTGATTTAAACATTTAGTGAAACATATTCAATCATCTGACAGTTTAAACATTAAAAATGTAAGAATTCCATTTATAATTTGCAATTGCAAGTCCAGACATTGAAGCCCATCTTCCATGAATCACAGACTATGCAAGAGTCATGTGCGTGTTTAATGCAGCCTTTGCAAGTTCAAACATTATATTTGTGAATAGCATTTTTAAAACTTTCATTCACAGCAGGTGTTAAAAATGTAATTCTGATTCATTGTCCGTGTTCAATTTCAGAGATTCAGTCTAAAACAAATTGATGCATCGAATGTGAGTTAACATTAGTTGAATTACCGACAAAAATAAAAATGTAGCCTACGGAACGGAAGACTCGAACATTTGATGAATCACAAACCTGTGATTCGATGCTTCTAGAGAGAGTTGAAACTTTCCGATCGCGGTGATGCCCACCAATGCTGTCCAGGAAGGCAGCTCACTCGAATTAAAGACACAGCCCTAATTTCTCTTCTGGTTTTAGTCTTACTATCACTGTATCATTGCTTCAGAAAATAAATATATTTGAATCTGCCCTTTATACAATTTCCGTTCATTTATAAAAACAGAAAGCAATGCTAGAGACCCCGGAATAGACTCGTGAAATCCGCCATAAACAGCCCATTCAACAGCAGCGCAAACAAGCTAGCACTCCACCTACTTTCAGATTCAGATCATCTCAAGTCTCACTGATAGATGTCAGAAATCTTCAAGTCGTGTTTTCTCCCCTGTGAACACACTGAAAAAGCAGATGCAGCAGGGTAAATACCTGTCTAGCGCATGTTTTTGAGCTCCGATAGCAGTTAGCTAGCTGGAGGGCAGTCTGGTCTCCATGACTCGTGTTGCTGCTGTCTGTCGCTGTGACTGAGAATTGAAGACGCTCTGGTGATGATCAGATGAATCGTATGCGATCTGCCCTCAATCCAGACACCTAGAGAGCGAGCACAGCCTCCTCCTGAGGTGGGGATGGGCTCAGTTCAGTCCGGATAGCGTGTGTGTGTTCCTCCTAAGAGCATGACAGGTTTGTGCCGCCGCTGAATCCGCTGTTAATTTGACCGCAAGGGGGCGCCAGTGCAGCGCCGTCTCTCCACATGAGAAGTTCATGTCTGACTGGGGTTTTGGAGAAAACAAGGTAATAAATTCAAACCACTCGTGTAGTTGTTTTTGCACTGATTTATGTTTGAGAATGGAACGGAAAGTGCTTCGAAGTGTCCTTTATAAAAATGAACGGTTGTAAATCAGGCTTTGTAAACAAAACGTGATGTTTTATTTATTGTATCCTAAATAATAATATTTTCTAAGTAATGTTTGATCTTAAGACAAACGAAGAATTTATGTTTTGATGTCTGGACATGCTGGATATATTATTCAGATTAGAATTAGATAAACTTACAACCTTCACAGTAATACAAATCTTCTCTAGACAATATATTTATTGTATTAAATTATTTGAACATACTACATAGAAATATACAAATGTCGAATAAATATATACATATATATATTTTATTTTTTCATAATTTAAATTATTTATGGAAGTGTTATTGATGTTTATTGATATAGCATATTAGAGTGATTTCTAAAGGATCATGTAACACTAAAGAAAATATACTTAAATTGCAATATTTCACATTATTAAAATATTTTAGTATATTTTTTTATTTTTTGAAAACATTATTTTAGAAATAAAATAGACTCAAATGTACTACCAGAATATAACTACAAGTGTCACAAATTACAAAAAAAAGGATAAAAAATACTTTGTGCATGAGCTTTTCTGCATTGCAAAATATATTGTTACCTCTAGATTTTTGAGTGAAAGACTACAATATCTTATCAGTTTGCATTTTATCATTATCAGTAACCAGCTGAACAGTATAACTCCTGCCCACATGTACTTTAAATAAAGACAGAAAACAGAAAAAGCAGTAATACACCAGGCAGCAGATGTTTAATGCTTGTATGTTTATACAGCTAACATTTCATTGAAGTGCTGAGTAGAACTGGTACACAAAAATAAAGGCACTGACTACACAAACTTAATACACAACACAAAGACAGGAAGCCCATTATGTACAACATAAAAAATATATTTTCATAATCTTTGGGACTATATGTACAAATGTTTTTAAAAAATGTATTTACAAACACTCAAAGCACATTCATGAGAGTATGGCGTAAAAAAACAGAAGTGCTTCCAACAGGGATGCCCAGATCATATGAACAGGTTTATTTGTGTTTAGGGCTCATCAGCGTCTGACAGCAGGACTGGCGAGGAGGCCCAGGATGGTGGAAAGACAATGGAGCTTCTCTTTGACCAGCTCTGGTAACTTTTCATTCTCTTTATACCTGAGAGGAAACAAAAAAAGAAAAAAAACAACAGAATTCAGAGCAGTATCTCAGCCATTTTTTTAAACAACATAAAATCAAAAACAGACCTCAATTACATTCTTTATAAATCTCCTTGGCCTTGTTGATGATATGCATTTGGATTACGCAAGTATAGAAGTTCCAAAATAACAAGCCTTACCTGGTGATGTGTCCATCAGGGGAAGTAAAAGTGATGCAAGAGACACCAACTTGGACCATCAGCTGAGATCCATCATTAAACTGAACCCATACCTCACCAGTTGTTAACTAAAAATATAAATGCATATACATATAATTATATATTTTGTGGTCCAGATCACACATTACAAACTCATCATTGATTGTAAATATTTAACTATAAATCTATAAAAATAACAAAAAAACACTTTACCTGAGAGGCCCAGCCAATGTTAGGCACAAAAATGGACTTGAGCACCTTTCCTGTGTTAATGGTGCGTTCATCTTTGCCTGATTGGGGTGAGCTGCCTTTAGCCACACTAGCAGTGGTGAAGTCCGATCCCGCATAGGAAATCATCTAGAGGCAAAAATACTGAATGAAATATTTCATTTCAGAGCAGGATGCTTTGGGATAGAGTGTGTGTGCATTACGTACTGATGGCGTGATGTGGGGTGGCTGGGGCGGACTGAGGCACACCTGAGCCACCTCTGCAGGTGCTGCTGGGCAAGACTCGGACAAACACTGAGGCTGAGAAGCTGAAAAGGCTGGATTTGTGGGTCTCCTGGTGAAGAAAGAAACAAGCTTCATGCATGACTTTTAATCTCTCCCAAGAGGGTCATTAGCTCTGGTGACAGAATCTAAGCCTCACCTGCCGATAGTGATGGGAAAGAATGGAGTGTTCTTAGCACTTCTCTGCTCCTCAGCAGTGATGGCTGCTTCCAAAGACAGGCACATTCGATGCCCCTAAAGAAAAACACCAAAAAAAAGTTTGAATCTTAGTTAGCATTATAATAGCAGGAAGAGCAAGCATTACCACCTGACCTATAAGAGTCCTAAAATAAACATGCAAGCATTGAATGTGCACCCATCTACAACTTAATCACGCTGTATCAAGTCATGCTTTAGTATTAAACATGATGCACTGATGCAGCACCTCCTCAGAGAGCTCCATGTAGAGCCTGCACTCAGGACTCAGTCCACTTAGTCCAACATCCCCCTTCACCGTATACGATTTCCCGCTCTTCTCCACCACACGCATCTGCTCGCTCGTCTTATGCGTTTTTGCACCTAAAGGATGAAAACAAAGCATACTTTAGGCCTAAATCGGCCACACTCTGCACGCCACACTGGATCATCCGTGTTGCTCACCATCGTAGAAGCACACCTCCAGGTCTGCATTAGGAGTGTTCTCCATCAGCATGCACTTGGCAAATTTTGTGTACAGTATGACTTTAGGGGTCTTCGATTTCACCAGCTGGACAAACTTGGTGGCATACTGATATTTCTTCCAGTATTTTTCTGCAGTAAATGCAAGCTTGTTTAATGCGATGCTTTTCATGTAAATAGAGTTAGCTGAGAATCTGTTATATAACAGTGACTATTTTAAACACACCGCACTTTCAAAAGCTTTACCTGGTAAGTCCTCATAACTGCAGATGAGAATGTCTTCAGGTGGTGAGGGTGGGTGGTCCAGCACAGGGAAGCCTTTCCCTTCATTAGGCTGATACACTGTAACCTAGCAACACAATTGATAACAAAAAGAGCATATGAATTAGAGACTGACAAATCTCTTCAGAATTTTTCCTAATGAAATTCATCATTCAGCTACAATATTAAAAACAAAATAATATGCTGTCTTCCTTTTGCCCTTCTTATTATTTATGCTATAATAATAATAATAAATGTAATCTGCTTTGCAATCCAAATGAATGAATTACAAATTATCTGAAAATAAAATTAATAAATCACTTTTTTCTGAGATGGGCTACAATACGGTTTAAAAGTTAGGGGCCAGTAAGACTAAAGTAACATAGCAAATTTCCTAGCAAAAATGTAATACGGTTTCCACAAAACCCTGTTTTCAACAGCAAATCAGCATGTTGGAATGATTTCTGAAGGATCATGTGACACTAAAGACTGGAGTAAAAGCTGCAAAAATGTCGTTTTTAAAATAACATTTATTTTTGAACTAATAAATGCAGCCTTGGTGAGAGTAAAAGATTTAGGTAACACTTTATTTTACAGTTACAACTATCAGTTGCTTATTAGCATGCATATTACTAAAATATTATATTACGTATTATACTAATTAAGCACATATTAATGCCTTATTCTACATCCCTATTCCTATCCAATACCTAAACTTAACAACTAAAGTATAAACTTATATTCAGATTTGGTGCACAAAAACATTTTATTATTAATGTTAAAAACAGTTGTGCAGCTTTATATTTTTGTGGAAGCTGATCCAATTTTGTCAGGATTCATTGATGATACATGGAAAGCTTAAAAGAAGAATTTATCTGAAATAGAAATCTTACATTATACTTGTCTTCACAGGTACTTTTGGTCAATGTAATGCATCTTTGCAGAATAGAAGTCGTACTGACCCAAAAACTTTGTACAGTAGTACTACATCAACCCCATTACAATAATTATTGAGTTTTTAATCCCTCACCATGGATCCATCACAGGATATCCTAAGTACTTCTTTGACTCTCTCCTGAGCTCCTTGTCCTTTCAGCAGCTCCATACACACCTCTCCAGAATCCAGGATACTGACCTAAAGAGGAAATACACACCCTGTTACATCACCTAAGTCAACAATTGTAGCTAAGACTATACAGGTTCTCTCTCATGCTCTAAACTCAATGTATGGTTCACAAGACATAAATGACTTCACTCTCACCACAGCGTTTTTAGTCTTTTGTCTTATGGGCTTGAGTCTGGCAGCACAGAGTGGAGGGAAGCTTTTCTTAGGACACACTTTCTCTGCGTTAGCTTTGCCTTTGGAGAGGAGTGGACCCAGAAACGGTGTGTCTGAGTAGCCCTGAGATTCTGACACGTGTCCCGATCCAAACCCATTTTCCCTGCAGGGCCCTGAATTGTTGTGGGGGAAAAGGTTTGCTTGCTGCTGAGAGTGAAGGCCGCTTGGCTTGTCACTGCAGGAGGTTTGTGTCCCGACTGGCCCTCGTCCAGAGTGGAAACTCCCACTGCTGCTGTGACTGCTCAGGTCTGCCGGCCTCTTGAATGGTCCTGAAAGTAAACATTTTTAAAATACCTCAATATGAAAAGCTTAATTTACTGAACCTCTATGAAGTTCTTCCACTAAGCAAAAAAAACAGTGTTTTGAAGATTCTTCATAAGGATTAATTCCATATAATCATAAATGCAATTCATATGGCTTGAACATTATATTCCAAGTCTTATGAGGCTAAAAAAAGCTTTGAGTAAAATCTAAATGTAAGTTACTTTCTTTGACTCTGGCATAGCTTTTAAAATCTCATTTCTGTTTGTGTATATTTTAACATGACACCTCATGAAAATGCCAAAACAAGTTTGGCATCACTGATGTGAAACAGCATTGGTTCTTTCGTTTCATTTCTTATTTCTTAAATGAGAAGCATAGACACGCTACAAAATATTCTAGAGCAGGGGTGTCAAACTCAATTTCTGAAGGGCTGGAGCCCTGCACAGGTTAGATGCAACCATAATTAAACACACCTGATCCAACTAATCAAGTCCTTCAGGCTAAATTGAATACTGCATATTATGAGTTTTGGAGCAGGGTTGGAATAAAACTCTGCAGGGCTCCGGCCCTCCAGGAACTGAGTTTGACACCCCGTTCTAGAGAATCATGACCACAATTTAACTTAATTTAAACAAGGGTACAGTCTGCACCAATAGTGGGAGGCATCCCGAGTTAAAATCCTGGCTTGAGGACCTTTCCCAATCCCAATCCCACCTCCCTCTCCCTCCCACTTCACTTCCTGTTTGTAATCATTTAGAAAAGGCCAAAAATTACAAAAATAAATCTTAAAACAAAAGGGAACAAATTTGTACAACACGACAATAATTTACATTACATTAAGGAACATATTAATAATCAAACATGGACACTAAATTCAAATCATACATTGTTAATTTTGGGATACAATATCTACTTTTTCTTTTTATATTTTCTGTTAGTTTTAGTGACAACTTTTTTTTGCAATCTTTTTGTATTCGTTTTTGCGGTTTCTTTAAATGCATTTATTTATTTCATTTTTTAGTTTTATATGTTTTAGTTCATATTTTAGTGCAAGTTAAACTAAAGTTAGAAACGCTTTCTGGGCAACTGGCTGAAATAAGAATAGTACATATTATTTTGTTTTATATTTTTGTAATGGTTTGAGTTAACTACAATAAGGAGATGATACCAGAGTCCTCATTTTTGCTGAAATATTTTAGAAAAACTCATAATTTTGATTGGAATATTACCATCACTGCTGAACCAGGCCTGCGATTGAGAATCAGGCATTTGTGGTCTCATTGAATGAGTGGATGTAGAGTAAGATGATCCCGGACTGAGGAAGAGGGGGGAAAAAAGCACACACACAAAAGCAGTAATTAGATGAAATGCAAATATGTCAACTGCACTCAATGCATTATTAAACCGTATTCATTTTATACACATTGCCTCTTACTTTGCAGGCTGTTTTACAGGTGGAGAAGGCAGCCGCCCATGCTCAGAGTAGCCATGGGGCACGTTTCTGTAACTGGAGGTGGATGGAAATAATCGTCCGGGCCCCGTAAGCATCTCTTCCGAGTGGCATCTCTCCAGCTCCGCCTCCTGTGGATTGTTGCTAAACCCAGCGCCGGATCGATCTGATGAATGGGCCCGTCTCAAGTAGCGAGAATGAGGCCTTCCGCTGTCAGCACCCATGGGAACTCTACCAATACCCATCCTTGATAAATCATCTTGCAAATGTGGCTGCCAGTCTTGCCCGCTCTTAAAACTGGAGCTGGTGGAATGATGGGAGTGGCTGGGGATCGGTGGCATGCGATTGGGCAAGGGCTGTCCAATCACTTGCCTTGTCTTCCTCTGTAGCCGGCTGCTGCTGCTATTGGTGGCGTTGGAGGCTGTGGATATGGTGGCTATGCCACTGTCTATGGACCCTCCATCACTGCTTCCAGAGTCTTTGCTTGCGGTGGGCCCGGTTTGAGTCATAAATGGGTGGTCTAGCACCGCAGAGAGACTGGGTCTGAGGGCCGGGTTCTTTTGCAAGAGCTGCTGAATCAGGTCCTGAGCTTCTGCCGATATGTGAGTGGGCATTTGATATTCTCCCAGAACCACCTTATTGAGGGTTCGTTTCACAGTGTCCGTGTCAAAGGGAGGTCTGCCCGTGAGGAAGGCATAAAACATGCAGCCCAGCGACCAAACGTCCGACTCCAGGCCGTGAGCGCTGCGTGTAGCCACCTCAGGTGAAATGTAGTTTGGCGTGCCACACATGGTGAAGTGCTTCTCACTGGGAAGCTTAAGCTGAGTCGCCAAACCAAAGTCTGCGATTTTAATGTTCATGCTGGTGGTGAGCAGGAGGTTGGACAGGGTCAGGTCCCTGTGCATGATGCCATGAGTGTGGAGGTACAGCATTCCCTTTACGATCTGATGCATGAAGTGCCTTGCTGTTGATAAACAAAAATAAAAATACAAACTGAAAACAGTGTTTAAAGGCAAGACATGGCAATATCTTTTGCTGTAATTATGTCAATTTTTACATTCTTTAATAAAAAAAAAAAAAAAAAAAAAATATATATATATATATATTTTTTTTTTTAGCAGCATTTTGGCTTACATTAGATTTGGATTATTTTAATATATAAATAATTGTTTGTTTGTAAGTGAGCAGGTGCATGAAAGTGAAGAACTCACCCTCTTCCTCAGTAAAAGGTTTCTTCTTCTCCTTCAGGTAGCGGCTCATCTCCCCATTGTGACACATCTCCAGAACCAGGTACACATAATTACTGTCCTCAAAGTAATTGTACAGCTTGAAAGAGGAAAGCAGGAAAGAGGAAGTAAGAGGATTAGTCAATATCTACTTTTTGAATGAAAATCCTTCAGGATGGCAAATTCCTTAGAATACTGCAAAATTTAATATAATATGCACAACAATATATTCCACAACTGCTGCATAAATAAATTACGCACATGCTGCTTCTAGTTCGTTCTATATCCATATCTAGTGTATCATTGCTGTCTGCTAGTAATGATTGATGCAAAAAAAACAATTTTATTTTTTATTTTTTTTATATTTAATATAATTTTATATTCATATAATGTCTATTAATCCAGTCAGGATTTCCACAATATCCACAAAATTTCCAGTTATCTTAACTATTAGTTAGTTATTTTAGTTTTTGTCAAAAATATGAATCCAATCTATTGGTGTAACAGAATTATTAGTGTTCTAATGTCTTCAATAAGATCCTCACAAAGACTAATATATTTCTACTTCTGAACCCATAATTATCAACATATTAAAAACAAAATTGAAATATTACCTTCTTTTTTGATAAATATATTATTTCTTATTTTACACTACATTTTTCACACTGAGTGTGATTTCTAAAACTAGAAATTTATTTTAATTTAGTTCATTCAAATAAATTTTATTAATCTTATTTTTATCTCATCTTTTCTTGTTTCTTCATTTTTTTCGAGGAAGAAAAGATTATGAGAAATATATATTT
>JAUCMS010000031.1:18926000-18953892 GCA_032357445.1 Enteromius radiatus | reverse complement strand
CCACCCACAATCCCTGCCGGACCTGGGACTCGAACCCGCGACCTTTGGGTTACAAGCCCAACTCCCTATCCATTAGGTCACGACCGTGAATAGTTTCACATTTTAACTTTTTAACTAAAATATGATAGTAAATATGATAATAAAATATTTAGACGTCTGATCTGAATCAGGAGAGAAATCTACACAGGTCAAGCTCTGCTTACAAGCCAAGACAGCTCTTCACAAATATGTGGCTGGATTTTGATGCGAGAGGAAGCATTCCTCTCATGAACTTGTGTTTTAGCCTGAAGCAACCGTTCTTAACATCTTAATGAATTTGTTTCTCACAAGCTTTTACCTTCACAAAATTGTTCCTTTTAAAAAAAATGTGTTCTATGTTGTAAAATAGCACGTAAAAATACCTTGTTTTTTTTTTTCTTCAGTCTTATTTCAGCCGTTTAACCAAAAACCCTACTGATGCCACGGGTAAAATGTTTGTTTCCGGGTTTTGGCCTACAAAAATACGTCATCCCCTCACAGCGCTGCTCTTGTAGTTGTGTGATTTGCTAGTTTTAGTTGGATGGCTGTAGCAAAACCTCTCTGTTTATGTGTCACGTTGATATTAAAAAGATTTGTGGCGGGCGCTTAAGGTCGTCTCATGTTTGCACAAGGCTGCTTGCTTTGGTACTGTACCTATTTATTCTTTTTAGCAGGTCAGTTAAGTGTCATACTCGCTATTAAGCTCATTTATTTATTCTTGCTTGTGTTGTAGGTTTGCCACAGTGAAGTATGACCATGCCACGGCAAACATCAAGAACCAGTTCATGCATCTGACCAACTACAGCGTCAACAAGAAGAGCAGTGACTACGTCAGGTGAGCTCTCGGGGTTTGATATTTCAGAAAGCAATTATGTTTGCACATACAAGGCAGTTGTTTCCAGTACACAGAGACAACAAACAACACACAGATAAAATACAATAAAATACAATTAAATAAATAAATATATCTAAAAATAATCATTGACAGTTTAGGCATGGTGATGCTTTTTAAATTGCAGTTCATTTGTTGAATGTAAAGTGTGGTAGCGAAATGAATGCTGAATTACAAGTAGAGTTAAAATTAATGAAAGCTCTTTGAACCAGAAAAGCAACGTTTGTCAAGACCAGTTTCACAGACAGGGCTTAGGCAATAGTTCAATTAGGACATTAAAGTAAATTTGATAAATATACCTAGAATAAAGCATTACTGGTGTGTATCTTAACAAAACAAAGGCACTTACATGTTTTAAGATCAGTCAGTGTAAGTTTCTTTCAGTTGAAAAATGTACTTTTTAGTCTAAGACTAGGCTTAAGCCTTTTATGTGAAACCAGGGGCCAGTTGCATATAATTAGCCTTCTTGTTAAGACAGTGTTTCAAGTGCTAATCTGTTTTATTTTTTGTATTTACCTTAGACTAATTTACATTTTTATGTAACTGAATTAAAAAAAACGGTGACCAGTCTTAAAAAAAAAACTTTTTTAAGACTAGTCTTAACCTTTTATGCAACCGGCCCCAGGAGGGTAACTTTATGCAGCCTTGTTTAAAAGACACAATATCTCAAATATTAAAATTACCACAGAATAGCGGGCGCATTTGACATATTGAAGTATAAATCATTGAAATCTACTTGTTGCAGTATATCGAGGGTTTATATTTGTTAGATAACATTTTAAATATTTTTTATTTTTTTTTTATTAAAAACGAATCTTCCTCCAAGGTTGGGTAGTCAATAAGAACAGAAAAAAGATCAGTATTGCAATCTCAGACTTATTTCACCATGTTTAAACATTTTAAAAACCATTTGCATCAATACTAACACAGGAAAAGTGAGAAAAGTCTTTCCATCTGAATCTGCACAAGGTTATGTAGCAATAATCCTTTATAGCTCTTTATAAATGCTTGATGATGTTAGAGTGGCTTGTGTTTGTCTTGTGGCAGCTCATGCCATAAAGCATCATGCATGTTACAGTAATGAGAAGAGACCTAAGCCGTCAGAAATAATAGTTAAATAATCACTTCTCATTGTCCATCACTCCTAAACAGGAATGTGTTTTCATATACGAGCTAATCCTTGTGTTTGCTAATCATGTCAACATTGTTACGTTGTGCCCATTTCTCGGCATTGTTTTGGCAGTGCTGACAGTCAGGGTTTCTCTTGCTTTCAGCTGCGATGACCCTGAAGTAGAGGATTATGGGAACAAGTGGAGCATGAGCGCAATGCTGAGATATTTGCGGCAAGAAGGCAAAGACACCACATGTGAGTAGAGCTAAGATGTGGCTTATGCAATCCTACACTTTCATGTTTAACACGCCGTGACGTTTGACATTCATAACCACTAATCTGCAGATATACACGAAGCACTACAAAGTCATTTGTAGATTGACACGCTTGTTGCTCCTGATGAGAGATTGATGTCTCGCGTTATGACCCCCTAGGTGGGATTCATTTTGAGGCTATATTATGTTGTGTTATGTTTGAATTATATATTGTTGTAAAGAGAATTTAGGCCTATTTCCTATGAAATTGTATTGTGTATATATCTACTGTTGAACAAGAAAAAAAAAAAATAGTGTGCACAATACGTTCCCTCGATGTACTAGATAATAGTGCGTATGATTTACTAATTTTGTAATTTCTTGATCTAGTAAATCAAGGGAACACATTAATTGTTTATTTTTCTAGGGATGCACGATCTTCATTGGCCGATATGTAATACCCATTTTGTTAGTAAAGCCTGACGAGTTGTGCGTATCCACATTTATTATTAGTGTGGTTTTGCGCAGCTTGTCAGTAAACCACGGCTCTGTGTAAATGCTGCACAATGTGAAATCGCGCACCTGATGGAATTGACCACTACAGAACCAGCTTTACTGACAAAATACACATTACATATTGTGCATCCCTAATTTTTTCTTGCATGTCACATGCCGATCTCTGTACATAGAGCTTGAACAGCTGGTCTTCTGTGTGAATTCTGTGAGATGGGAGGAAAAATTAAATTGTTCATTGCCTGGCAAAATGTTTTTCACTCAGAAATGGAATTTTTTTCGTACAAATCTTTTGGTTCTTTTTTGCCAGCCCCCAAGAAACACCGTGTCTGCTAGCAAACCATTGCATTTTATTAAAATGCTTAAAGCTTTGTGTTTGGTCACAAAACTGGTGATGGAAATAATATAATTTTTTTTTTTTCCCTCCCAAAAACTTTTTTTTTTTTCCCACCTGGAAAATTAGCATTTTTAAAATTGCATTTTAATTTTTTCAATTTGCATTTGAGTGCAAAACATTTTGCGGTTGCTTTGAGAACCAGTGATGGAAATAATATAAGATGGAACAACTATATTTCAGTGCTTTTGCATGATAAAAACACTAGTTCTGTTGAAAATATCAAGACGTAAGTTTCTCTGTTTGTCAGTGCTCATGGGCCAGATTGAGGATCTGATCATCAAAGCTCTTCTGAGTGCTGAGATCCACATCGCCACGGCCTGCAAGATGTTTGTCCCTCATCGCTGCAACTGCTTCGGTAAGAAACAACCATATATACATGGTCTGTTGTGTTTCTGTGCTGTTTTTCATGCTTTTTAAAAAAAAAAAAAACAGATTAAATTAGACATCAAAACATTACTGTATGTATTAGTAAAGAAAAACTGCTTGGTAATTCAGAAACATGTTTAAAAAGAAAATGCATGTTATCTGAATTGGTAAAAAAATCAATGTGCTTAATCGACATGCTTACTGGCCTACAGTATTGAGCATCCCTAAACATACAGCACATTATTATTTTACTGTGGAATCATTGTAAAGTAAAGGTTTACAGTATATAATGTCTTGCATCCTGTAACAACCTCAGCAGTGTATTTAACCAGAAGGATGCAGACTTTACTTTATGATAGACTGTTTATGGAGGCGAAAACAGAACAATATCTGCTGCCAGAGCAGAACTGCAGAGATGCCCGTTTACAGTCCAACTGTTTCTCATTCTGAGCTGTTATGGGGTGTTAACTACCTGCATGAGGTCAAACACATTATCCTCCGGAGTAATAATTCACTTATTTACTTCATCAGTGCTCAGATTTATGTTCTTTAAATTGATCAGTTAATTAGCGTATTCGTTTATTGAATTGAATGGAAAACAAATAAATCAAATAAAACAGACATGTTGTGTAGTTCTCCTCGTGTGCCAAATCACCCTCCCAAAGCTGAACACAAATGTGTGTCATGTGAAGTAACAAAGCAAGAATTTCACTTCTGTCAAAACTTTGAATTCTGGTCCAGAATGAACACTTGCCAAGAGGGAAACTTCTTTCTGAAAAGAATGCATGGTTTATGTTCTTTGTTGTTATTGAGCAAAACATTTTCAGCATTATTTATATATATATATATATATATATATGCTCAAGAACAAGGCATTTCTAGCTTTATTTATAGATTCATAGTGTGTAGTTATTATAAAGTGTTACCTAGGTAACTTTAATAATCATTGTTTATGCAGTTCCATCCGGTAAAGCTGGTGGTCTTGATTACTGAAATTAGAGAGTATGCACAAGAGTGGCAAAAAATCTGAAAAATCTGGCAGGATTTGTTTTGGGATGTAACGGTATCAAAAATGTCACGGCGCAGTAATACCTCGGTATGAGTGGCACGGTACGGTATTTATTGAATAATTTACATAAAAAAACAAAATGATTAAGAAGCTCAAAAAAAGTGCCAGAAGTGTTCATTAAACAGATTACATGAACACTGAACATATCAATGGCACACACATTAGCCATCTATCTGTAAACTTTAAAAAAATTATTTAACCTTCCACACATCTGATTTAAACCCCGCTTTAGATTGCTAGATGACGTCATGTCAATTTGCATATTCACTACGTCAGTGTGTCATATTATCTTGCTTCTCTGTGGTCACATAATGTTATTCAATGCACCCTAATTCTCAATATAACTGTGAAATGCACGCCATTATAAGGCCTACTGAAATAGCTCTACCTTATAAGATGCTAATCTAGATTAAAATCATATAATTTATATTTATATTATAAATATAATTATATAATTATATTTATAATTCAGAATAATGAAACCAAGTTTCATAAGATATAGACGATGGCTATGCTGTGATTTTGGCTTACATTTGCATGTAAAATAGAGTTAGAAGCAACATAATATCTATTTTAACTGAAACCCCGCTCCTCTCAGCTGCTCGCTGAACAGAACAGACGCAGAGAGAGGTGTGTGCGCTCGCGCGGCAGTACTGGAGACTCCCTGAGGTTTGTCCAAGAAGTCTCTAGATTCTAGAAAATCTAGAAAAGCTAGTCGCTTTTAGGGAAAAATGTCACCAAGGGGGTCTGAATAGTTGCTAAATATAGAGACAAAGTCGCTAAGTTGGCAACACTTGGGCTCGGCACGCCTGGGCTGATGGGAATTGTAGTTCACGCTACATCCTGTTCGCTCCATTCCCCCGAGCAAACTTTTCTCAGAAGACCTATCATTTTATTGAGTCATGCGACCACGGTATTATAGAAAGAATTTTATATTGCGGTACAACGGTATTTATAATACCGTTACACCCCTACTATATATATATATATATATATACATACATGCATACATCTACATATATAACTTTGATATAAATGATCACCCAGATTTAGATTGACCTATTTTAAATTAACAAAGTGCGTTCACAGGTAAATTTGCTTTATGTATTTTCCTGGCGTACAAATTAGGCACATATAAATGTCAGGAAACACGATTCCTGACTGCATATATATCTATGGACCACTGGAACTTTGGTGCATGACTGGATTTAGTAGGGAAGCTGCGAAAACTCCAGTAATCATTTGTTCTACTGGAGTTTTTTGACTTGGGGGGCCTGTTCCGCCGGGAAAGTGACATCAGTGCAGCATGGTCTCCCATACTCAGAATATGTGATCTGCATTTAACCCATCCAAGTGCACACACACAGCAGCGATTGCTTTACATGATGAACAGAACATTGATTTAATGCACACACACAGAGCACATTAAATATGGTGAATGGAGTCTCAGAGCTCACTGGTTCTGGAACATCAAGCACGCAGGTTTGATCTTCTGTTCACAGAAAATTGATAAGAGAATAACAGAAATACATTTCTGTTCTGAAGATGAACACACGTTCCAAGAAGAATGTGAAATGTTGTCTATGCTGGGGCCGTTTATCCTCATTTGTCATCCTTGTCTTTCTCCGCTCCAGTGTTCTGTCATCTCCACTGCAACGTGTTTGTAGACATAATATTTTCTCCTGGAGGTGTTGCTTGTTTAGCTTGTGATAACACAGTCCCTGTGGACCGCTCTGTTATCGGACAATCACCTGCATGAAAAAGATATCTTTACTCTACACCCGGTCTATGCCCTCATCTCACAGTAAAAGATGGGATAGTGGAAGCAGGTAGGGCCAGACCAGGTTCACTTGACTGTGTCACGTGACTGAATATGAGCCGCCCATGCAGGTGCATCAGTGGAATGTGATGGATAAAATGTGATACGAATTAAGTGCTCGTGCTGTGAATACACAGGACTTGTTTAATATGGTGAAATCAGTCTGTGCACCAGGGGTGTCCAGTCCTGCTCTGGCAGGCCATTTTCAACACACATTCTGCTTTAGCTAGGTACTGTATCTTAAGCCTCTTTTCCACTCTCGGGCCGAATGGTTTTCTTTGCAGAACCGTTCCATTCTGTGCCGTGCCGATCCGATCTGACCTGGCCGGTACGGTTATGGTTTCATTTTCCACTGCAGGACTGATAATCGATCTCTTTGAAATGCATTTCAAATGCGTCAGTCATTACCGTGGTAACACAAATGTTTACATATGATATGAGGTGTAAATAACCGCTGTGTTATGGAGGATAAGACATTTCGGTAACACTTTCTATGAAGCCTGTATTTATTATACATTTTAAGGCATTATAATGAATGCATAATGCATTATAACTAACCAGATCAAATATACCTAAATAAAAAAAAAAAAAAAAAATATATATATATATATATATATATATATATATTCTTAAAAATTGTTAACCTTAAATCAGTAAAGCATGGAAACTACTACAGCAACAACTAGAACAGCCATGAAAATTCAGTGGTTGGAAAGAGTGGGAACCTTAAAGAACAATTATGACTTTATGTGGACAATGGGGCCATGCAGAATCATCAAAAAGGCTGAAAACCACTGCCGAACGAAATAATGCTAAATAAGGCCACTGTAAAATTTTCAAGTATTTTTGTGTGGCATTACCAGCAAAGTACTTTAAAATTATTCTTTTATATTTAGAAAGTAAAACAAACTGCCAATATAACCGTTTTAGATGTATGGTAAACATGAGCATCAGCTGAACTGCAGTAAGTCTGGTGGGTCTGTGATAAGGGTTTAGGACTCACCTCAAGCACAGACGGATGCTTTAACCGACACTGAATCTCCACCTCATTAATGACTCTCTGCACCATGCCAGCTTTGTGCATGGCCTTCTTGTCAATCTGCAAATACACATGGGGCATAGTGAACGGTTTTGAACAGATGCTGTACAACCACAATCCTGGCACTATGGTGAAGCACAAAATACAGTCTTACCATTTTGATTGCCACCTCCAAGCCTGTGTTTACAGATTTTGCTCTATACACACATGCAAAAGAGCCTTTACCCAACAAGGTGAGAACCTTGAAGTCCTGAAACACAAAAATATTTGCATTAATATTTAGATGGCATAATATCACAGAGATAAAATAAGATCATTTCAAGAGATGGATCTTGTTCCCTTGAGACTTTCTTCGCCACTAAACCTCAGAACATAATTTCCTACCTCGATTCTAAGATTGACATATGAAGCCAAGATTCGGTCCTCATCTGGATAATTTGCTTTCGTAGTCAAATTTAGCAGGAATGAATGAATCACTTCCAACATTTTTCATGCAGTGTTTCGATCACGGATCAAGACGACTGGTCAAAAGCAGCCCGTTGCACACAGTGTGCAGTCTTTGTTGACGCGTCACTAGTTACCTGCATCTGACAGTGACATCTGTTCATCACTCTCCCGCTCTCCTCCCGCGACTTTACCTGACACTGACGCTGCCGCGCGTCGCCTAGCAACCGTCTCCACGCTCCTAATTCCCAAAACACTTTTGATGCACTAAATATACCGCAGAGGGATGAACAGAAGGCGAGGTACAGAGCTTACTATCAGAATGACTTGCGGCTTTAATTTTTGAATTTTCTGCATTTTGTTTAACATTGTATTTTCAATGTTTCCCAAACTCGAAAGAACAAAAGTAAAACAAACCTACTTAAAGACGTACAAGGGAACGTTTTAGATGTTTTCGGGAACTTAACACATACATAGAACTTTAAACTTGTTAAAGTTATCGGGCTGCATGGCTCTCGAGCTGCAAGCGGCCGCGCTACTTAACTTACCTCAATCTTGTCACCGATTGAAACACTCATTTTCACTTCATAACCTCTTCACGCCGACGATTCGGTAATTCTGTTCAAAATATCCTTATTTTTCCGTAAATGTGAGATGGTTTGACTTGCGCATGATGTATAAAAATGCATTTAATCGGTATATTTGTATTCCCCTCCAAAATGTTTGCCTTTCCTCCATTTTGAAAAAGTGCGCCCGTTAGAACGCGTAATGACGTAACCGACGTCGCTGTGCAAACTGACCAATCGGTGATCAGATTATAGAATAACACGGAACAAGTCAGCGTGTCAACATAGAAGTCTTATTTACTGCGGTGATTTCAAATTTTTAGTACCTATGCTTCATATTTCAAAAATAATAATTAATGGTAATATGGCCATTTTTAAAATCGCAAAAGTGGCTTATGTTGATGATTAACAACATTACGGTTAAATCACGGATTCAGGAACATTTTATTTATGAGATTGAAATTACGTGTAATCCTGGAACACAAAATCAATCATAAGCGCCAATTTTTTAAAATAGAGATGTATACATCATCTGATAGCCGAGTAAATACACTTTGTTGGGATATGACAATATTTGGCTAAGATATTTGAAATCTGGACTCTGAGGGTGCAAAAGAAAATAAAAAAATCTAAATATTGAGAATATTGAGTCTTTAAAGTCGTCTAAGTTCTTAGCCATGCATAGAACTATAATCAAAAATAATTTTTTTATATATTTACGGTAGGAAATGTATAAAATATCTTACAAATACCTGGAGCTATCACAAATATCACATCTCTCGCAGTTACAAGCAAAATACTTAAACCTATTCAGAAAGTGTTTTATGTAAAATTACATATAAATATTTATTTTTAAAAATGTCTTGTGACTTGTTTTCTTAAATAATGTATTTTATGAAAAACTACAAAATGTTACACGCCTGTATTTACAAAATAAATAAATAAAAGTCCTTTAAGTGCTTATTATACTTCTCTACAAACCCTCCGGTTTAGAGGGTTTAGATTTTGTGACTACAGAATTACATGGCACTGGCGCAATAATTTAGATGGCAGCAAACACATTCAGTCATAAAGGCATGTTTTATTATTTGTGATCATCAAACCTCAAGACTTGATATGGGACTGCATGAAAACTGGGGAAAAAAGGTAATGACCGGCTCAGTACATTCTACTTTCATATGACACTACGGAGCTGAAAGCATTGCAATGTCAACAACAGGAGTGTACCTATATCTAAGCACCCATAAATTCAAATTACTAAAATAATATTTACAGGCTCTAGACAACACATCCTTTGGAAATGTATATATTAAATACAAATATAAACCATATATTTATATGTATTGCATACATATTTGCTTGTTCTCCCTCAATCTTATCGATTGATCGGACAGTATTTTAATTCATGTTCCCATAACAAGTTACCAAGTGATATGATTCACCTCAAGAATGCCTTTGGGTCTCCCAGAATGCATCACATTGTTCTAGGGATAGCTTTTTGTTAAGAGCGGCAGCATCGTTTCAGCTATTGAACTACAACTATTCTATATGATCCTATTGTGGTCGTCCAAACCGGACTGCGTTTCCAATACAGCTGCAACATTCGAAGGACAGCCTGATCCAGTCCCTTAATAGGTACAAGAGAAAACCAACAGAGGAGCAGACTTCAACAAACAGATGCACAAATACAGCCAACTGAGTGGTGGACACAAAGAGAATGGTTCCAGCTATTGGTTCGGTGTAAGTTGAAAAGGTTTAATAGTGGCTTAAGTGAAAATGGCAGCAGAATCAGATGGTTGCGTGTGGAAGAGCTCAGTCCACCTCCATCTCTCCAGACGGAGGCTTCGATTGCTGATTGCCTTTGCTGTCGGCACCTTGCTGTGCTGCGGGGCCGTTGTGTGCCCCGTTGTTTTGGTCTCCCTCTTCTACGGGCTCCTCGGTTTTGGGTTTGGGTCGGTTGACGACAGGATTGCAAACGTCCTCTAATTCCTGCATTTCAACACAAAACAGATGGATTTATGTTTATATATTAAATGATGCAGTAGGTTGGAGTGCTCTCAGGCAGTACCGCAATATGAGGATTCGTTTTGGAAGAACTAGACACAACCTGTTAAGTTGTGATCACATAATAAAAAGGAATAAACTCTGAACTATAAGAATTAAAATTTTAAATATATTTTTTTTAGGCAACATAATTTTTCATAAACTGTCACTGCCATAATGTAAAAAATCTAATTCCCATTACTTTAAAGCAAAATATATGAAATAAATATTTAATTTAATTATAGAACACCACTTTCAAAATAAAAGAATATATATAAATATGTGTATGTATAAAATTTACATATTGTAAGAATACTATAAAATGTAATTTTATAAACTACATTTAGTTTCATTTCCAGAATTTATACATCAAGGTTGTATTAGTTTTGCCATCTTTTATCTATGCAAATTTATGCAAACAGAAAAAATCTAATTACTTTGTAAAGCCAGTACAATAAATATCTTATATAACTGTCCAATCAGTGATTTGAATATAGTAAAACCACAGACTGTAAAAAACATGGATGTAGTGTCCATGACATCACCCATAGGTTTCTGAAGAGTGTTTTTGAGGCTCAAAGTAGGCGGAGCCACCCTGTCGCCATGTTGAAATCGCATCACTGCACGTAACTCTCGGATTATTGAAAATGGGCAAAGAGGCGGGAGTTGGTTGATGAAACCACACCCACGTAGCGTGACAACAGCAGCAATCCACCTGCCGCGCCCTTAATTATGCAGAACTTTAAGGCTTAATATAATTTAAAAGCCTGGGTTCTAAAATAAATTCACCCCCCTCATTTTTGTCATGAAGGGCAACATTAGCTAAATTGAGCAAAATGATTTTTTTTTTCTGCATTTTAACATAGGGGAGTCTTTAGGATTGACTCCCTTTTCCAACCAGCCTCTAGCAACCAGTTGATGAGTTGCAGTTTTAGTTACTATTCACAATAGAGAGCGGGAGGTTGCCGCTTGAGTAAAACATGAAGCAAGACAGTGTCTGACAAAATAAAAGTCCTGTATTACTAGGTTGATACCTTTACTGTATATTGTAAGGATACAACAAATGTAATTTAATTTTCTAATTATTCATCATGATACTATGGTGTTGCCGCTCTTTAATTAAAGTAAAAATAAAATTTTCCCAAAATATTTTCATTACTGTTAAGTGAAATATCCCATAAATAATGCAAAATATATACTGTAAATATTTAAATACATTTAATTTTCAAAGTATTATATAAACAACTTTTATATTGGATGTGTTTAATCATGATTAATCATTTGACTCTTTTGTCAGGAGCCACAAATTATTATCATCAATCATTACACTAAAGATTTTTTGCGTGCAAAATGACTGCCTGTTATGAAAATGACAGACATTTGGCCTTTTTCAGACTTCATTTTCTTTATGCAAGATATAATGCCATTTTTTAAAATGACAGTTGAATGTATTTAGAGATCCACACTTCTTTATTATTCATGAAAGAAACTGATGTGATTATTCTGATGACAGGACAATGCTGCTTGATGGTATTTTAAGTGTAGAAGTGCACAAACCTGAATCTTCTGAATGATCTCTGCTACTTTGACTGCTGGGTCTTGAGCGATTGTGAGTTTGCTCTGGGCGTTCATCTTTGCATTCATCCAGCCTAAAGCTTCACTCACACTCTTCTCAACCACACCCATCTCCTCAGCGCTCAAGTGCTGGTAGCGCTCGTCCTGCAGGTCAAACGGCAGACATTACCACAGCATTTAATGCATCTCAGCTCCCATTCATTTCAATAAAATGAGCAAAGAAACTGATACAAAGGCAAACATTTATAACATCTTTTTTTAAAGTGAATGTTTTACCACGAAAATAATGGGAGACATAAAAAGGTACATTAAATAACTTGTAGATGGTGAAAAAAGTGTAAGTTATCAAAGTAATTAGGCCAGTAGATCTGTGCAAAGGAACTATCCCAAATAAAACCAATTAATGAATATAAAAAAGGAGGTTGTACATCACTCCAAGGCTTATACAAACACAACAGGCATGAACTGTGCTTTCTAATTGCAAAAACAAAAGATTGAAATCCTTTTCTATTAAAAGAACTATACAATATCAAAATGCTCTATTAATATCCACTGTGCCATTAAGCATTGCAGCTTACCTTCTGTTTAAACACGTCCACCGCCTTCATAAAAAGCTGAATTTTCTTGCCTAGCTCATCGAATGCTCTGGGTCTACCCTCGTGCTCTCTGTACCGCTCTTCAATGGGCTCACCAAACTTCTACAAAAGACATACAACATCCTGCTATAATACATTTTTCATTTGACAAACTGCCCCCAAAAAAGCACACTTTCGCATGATTTTAAAAGTTACTTGTTACTGACTAGGACTGCCCAATTAGTTATCTTACGGGATTTTTGGACAAATAAAAGGTATATCTTGTCTTATATTATCTTTTTAAAGAATTTCAAGACCCTGCAGATTAGACGGCAATGTATCTACCACATTCAAGGCACAGAAAGGTAGTAAGGACATTGTTCAAACAGCCCATGTGACACCAGTGGTTCAACCTTAATTTTATAAAGCTACAAAAATACATTTTGTGCGCAAAGATAACAACAATTTCTTGTCATTCTTCGATGCACGTTCATGACATTACTGCGTATGAATGTGCAAAAGAAACAAAAGAGAAGACATTGGTGAATAAAGTCATTATTTTTATTTTCTTCACATACAAAAAGTATTCTCATAGCTTCATTAAATTAAGGTCAACGACTGATGACATTTGGACTATTTTTACTACTGTTATGGGTAGTAAAAGGGTACTACCTTGGATGTGGTAGTACCCTTGCTGTCTATGTAGGGTCAGAAGGTTTTGGATTTGATAAAAAAACATCTTAATTTGTGCTTCTTAGATGAACAAAGATCTAATGGTTTTGGAACGACACGATGAGTAATACAATCTTTTGGGTGAACTGTCCCTTTAAGGGAATGTTTTTAAAGGAATAGTTCACCCAAAAATGAAAATTCTGTCATCATTTACTCACCCTCGAGTGAGTAAATACATTAATTTCTTTGTTCTGCCGAACACAAAGCAATTTATTTTGAAAAAAGTTTGTTACCAAACTTATGAAAGTCAATGATGACCCAAAACTTTCTTCAGAATATCGTCCTTTGTGTTCGGCAGAACAAAACAATTCACACAGGTTTGGAACTACTTGAGGGCGAGTAAATGATGACCCAATTTTCATTTTTGAGTGAACTATTCCTCAGCGAATGTAAAATATACACTAGTTTCAAATATACACACTTAACTGGATGTAATTGCAATTAAATAAAAATGTATTGTAGTATAAGAAACATCATGAAAGTGTACACTCTCTTTACATACAATTATATGCAGCATAGGTTCTGCAAGTACAGTTTTTTTAAAGATACAAGTGCACATTCACTTGATATTAAAAATGTAATTGTTCTAAGCTCTAGAGCTGAAAACTGAATCACAGAAATAATAAATAAGAGATACATCATACATTATAATAATATAACTTAATGTATAAATAGTGACCCAAATACTAAAGCACCTACTTTGAGTTCAGACAGTTTGTCCTGATAGATTTCTTTCTCCTGGTCTTCTCCTTCTTCATACAGCCAGTTCTCTGTGTCTTCAAGCATTATGGTGAGTCGGTTGCTTTCCTGCAAAGGAAGATCATAGTAAGTCTTACCTGAACTTCATTTTGGTAGCTGAGTATTTACAATGTTCTGTTCCAAGTATAAAATGATTTGAGACTCTGCAGAATTGGGGTAGATTATACAAAAAAACAAAGCAAAAGCTCCCTAGTGTCCCGACTGAGAACAACAGCTCCAGATAACAAAGAGATTATGTGCTCACATCTTCAGTGACATATTTCTCATAGATGCCACACAGTTTGTCTCGCAGGTCGTAAACATACTCCTCCACAGCATTTTTAGCATCGTTTCTCTCCTTCTCCAGCTTGTCCTGTATGATCATTTTTTTCTGGAAGAGAGAATGCAGTAAATATATATTTACAAACTGGATCATTGTAACTTTTCACCCTATTAAGCCACAAAAATTATCAAAAACTATAATCATCCAGGATCACACTTAATGTAACAGTAAGTACATTAAGTACTCTATAGTAAGTACGTTATTTAAGTAATATTACTTAGTATTTACATAAAAAAATGACACTGTAACAAGGACAATTAAAATAAACTATAACCTTATTAGGATTATAAATAAGACATCAAACATACCTCATTGAGTCCATCCCTGACATAAACTTATTATAATAATACTTGAATTATGGTGTTATTCAATTTTATATTGAAAGTCAATGTATTTTAAATGTTCTAAATTGCAATTTCATAATTACAAATGTGTATATGCAATAGTTTATAAAACACTGTCAATATCTTTCAGTTTTGGACTAGGTAACATAAGGCAAATTTAGTTTTTTAATAAATTACCAAGACAAACACAAAAAGACTAAGGATATACAGTATTAAGAAACTTTTTTGTTCACTAACAAAAACACAATAGCATAAAGCTGTAATACCCAACCTCAGCCTTGATAAAAGAGTTTTAACGTGTGAGCATTTGCTTTTTTTTTTTTTAAGCTAAAAGATGAACTAGTAAGTGTAGGACATGACTCTAATGCATAGAGCTGTGCTGTCGCTTCACTGACGAAATTATCTCCTAATATCTTTTCCCTGAGGTCTGAATTGAGCTCTGTCATGGATATTTAGGGCAAGCGTTAAATCCCTCATATGAGTTTAGCAACATGCACAGTACAAGATACAGTCGGTTCAGCTGGCAAGTGCAGTAGCTACCAAGAGACAGATATAGTGAGTACACATAAACAAAATGAATTCTCCCTAAAGTGCAGAAAATGGGGCTCCAATTTGAGATGAGAATCAAACATGCACAGGATGGAAAAAGAGGGCTGCTTTGAACTGAGCTGAGCTGAATTCAATTAATTTCAACACTCCACATGTTTTCCAGGGAACTGAGGCACACTGAAAGTGAATTACTTACTTCATATTCAACGAAGTTGTTGAGCACATCTCCATCCAGCTGTCGGGTGGTGTTGGCCAAAATGGGCAGATCAACACTCTTCACTTTTAACTTGGCTTTGCTACTGCTTGCACCTTGGTCTTGCTTATCACCATCCTTTAAGAAAAGATAGGATACACAGTTATCAAGAAACACACAGACAGACAGATAGACACATAGATAGATGTTAACCCTTTCATTGGTCATTTAAATAATACAGAATTGCCTTAGCAATGTTTAAATGCACTATAGTGCAAAGAAAACCATTCAAATAAAACATACATACATGACATGCATCAGCACAATGCAAAAATATAATGGACAGATAGACACCTTACTACCAGGGTTATTCATCTTTTCCTCTTCGGTGGGCTGTTCTCCTTGGCCTTCCTGGTCCACCTGCATTTTATTCTATTAACAAAAGTGTGAGTGATCTGATCCTGCAGCTTCACAGTCCACAAAAATCATTTTTAAATGCTCACAATGCTGAATATATATTTGCCTGTTTTGGATATCTTTTACAACCAAGAACCATTAAACTATGGCTGAGAGCCATAGAAATCACTACAATACAGACATCCTTCTGTCGCATTTACAAAACAAACAAATAAAGCCTTTAAATGAATGACCACGCAGCTGAGGTATTCTGCTTCAGAACATCTTTCTTTGGCTTCATGTATTATGTATTATTGGTTTGTGTAGCCTTGTGCAATAACCTGTATTGCACTGCATCCTTGAATACTGCATACTAACAAGTTAATTAGTGTTTGGGGTCAGTAATAAGTACTTTTTCCTAATTCATTCGACAAGGATGCATTGCATGTTTCAAAAGTGATAGTAAGGACATTTCTAATGTTGCAAAAAAAATGTTTTTAAATAAATGCTGTACATTTGAACTGAAATGAAAAAAATATAAATGACTTTTCATTTATTTGAATACTCTCCTTGCTTTAATTCTAGAAATGCCTATTCAATAAGATCAGGTGCAAAAACAACACTGTCCACGCCTTTTCAGTGCTAACTCATCACTGTGCATCTTCTTCAGTAAATCCTGACAGTACTATTTCAACACCAAGAAATACAAGCTATTAGTAAAACCAACCAATATTTTAAATAGTAGTGTATTTGGTTTTTTTTCTAAATACCTACACAATCTGCTTTAGGAACACTGATGTTAGGCTTCTCAATATAAAAAAAAAAAAATCTAAATGCTTGAAAACTCATTTTTAAACATAAATTAATACATCTTACATTAATACAGTGCACAGTATATTTACTGATTGATTGATGTTATAACTGTACACCTGACCAGTAACTTACCTTAAAGCATATAAAGATATTTTAGAGATTTTGGCCTAGTTTAAAAACTGCTGTGCCAAATTACAGCTGTTGATGGCATGTCAGAACTCTGAGCTAAATAAAGTAACCTCAACCGTAACCTCCTCTTCTAGGACAGAGGTGTCATTTTCAATGCAGCCAGCTTAAATTAGTGACAAAGAGCTAAAACACTATTCTGATTAGAACCATACTCATGTTTCGAGGAACAAAGAAAGTCGTTCAGGTTTGAACAACAACAAAATAATTAGCATTTTTGGTTGAACTAATCATTCATTTACTAATTTCTTTTGGTGGTCTAACCATTAATGGAATGCTAAAATCTAGAATTAGATTCATTTGAAATTAACCTTATTTATCTGAAGAATGAATATATTTTGTCGATCTCCTACCTGATCCTCAGGCCTGCCTTCATTCTGTACAGTCGGTTCTGTGTCCATCTGCACATCTTCTGCCTCTCCTTTCTGCTTCTCTATCAGAGAGGCACTGGACACGCTGAAGATGCCGTGCATGTTCACACGCACTTTCACCTTGACCTTTGAACTGTCCCCATCAGGCTGGGGCATGACATTCTGTATGGTAAAGCGGCCTGAACGCAACAGAAAAACGACTTGTAACAATTTATTTCAATCAATCCACATCCAAAAATACCACCAAAATAAGCAAAAATGCCCCCCAAATTTAAGACATGGGGGAAAGATTTTTCCCTGCACAGTTGTATTAAATCTATTATGATAGTCATGATTAAAGTGAAATGTGAAAATTAATAAAAAGTGTTGAAAAAATCCTATTTATACAGAAAATAACACATTTTCCTTAACATTAAATTGTACGCAAAACTCTAAACTTAGTAAATTACTAACAATATCTGTAAAATTAACAATTTGGCTGTTATGTAAGAATTACCACACATTACAAGAATTCTTCATTTTTATACATAAAAATACAGTATTATTCAATTGCATATTTTTCTTAAATTATATAGAAATATATGTAGAATTAGAAAAATAATGGCAATAATAATAACTAAATAACCATAAAAAATAGTGGCCAAACAAAAAAAATATGAAATTGAAGGAAAATATCCTTATTTAAATAAAATGCAAAACCCTTGACTTGTTTAGTTTTTTTAGTGTTATTTTACAGGTATTTTTTAAACAAACAAACACTTAAAAAAGGGAAATAGGTTTATATAAGTTGATTTCTGTGAGTGTATTAGGCCCTCACACACTGACATACATTACACTGAATATGAAGAGGGTGTATGATGTTAAGGGAAATAGAGCTTTGGGGACGTCATGTCTCAGTCCTAATTACCTGGCTGGTAGGTGTATTTTGACACCTCTGTGACACTCCCCTGAGATTAGGCCTGACCCTAACCCACTTCAGTTAGTGTGTTAAAGATATAACAGGTGCTCGGACACAATGGATCACAATGCTGAGGGCATTCTTAATCAAATGAGGCCATGAACGACTATTTAAGGGTCTCCTGGGCTTCGCACCAGAGTGATTAGTTCTCATTTTGGTCGTAAATTAGGCTAGAGCTGATTAAAACTCCAAGTGAATCATTCTATACTGATTCCTATAGAAGTTTAAATAAAGTCTGGTTTAAGAATGCCATGATAGAATGTAATCAACATGATACTGAAGATGCCACACAGTAATACACACCTATTCTGCTATCCGGATAGGGCAGCTCATGCGGAGAACTATAGAATGCTTCCAGGTCAAAAGGTTCCTTTTTGTGGAAGGTGATGACTTTGGAGAAAGGTGCTGCATGGTTCTTACTGTACACCTCACATTCCCTGAAGACGAAAAAGATTTTCATTTTAAGAGTCACAATGAAATCAAACATTAACAGTTTGTATTTCTTTTGTGGAATATTTATGATCAATAATTTCACTCAAATGATTAATCATGATTAATCACATGATCACATAATTTCATAGCATGTGTGTACTGTGTATATTTAACACACATACATTCATGTAAATATTTAAGAAAAATATATTATGTTTATATATTAAATATATTTATATATAATGTAAAATATAAGAAAATAAATATATACATTTATATACATGTAAAAACGTTCATTATTTGCATTTATATATACATATAATACACACAGTGCACATACATATATTATGTAAACAAAAACTTTTATTTTGAATGCAATTAATTACAAATAATAGCACTACTTTAATCATAATCTTTTAGCAGAAAGTTTCAATATCAACCTGTCACTCACATCTGCAACAGTTACAGCTATTATCAAACAAAAAATATGTACCAATCATTTCTACAAAATTTCTATTTTATTATGCATGTAGAAATTACTACTACTAATTACATTATTATTTATTATTAATTTAATATTTAATGTACTGTGTTTCAAATATTAAACATTATAACACTACACTGTACAAAGTGGCAACCTGCAATTGTCAATTTAAAGAGTTATTTCAGCCTGATTTAACCCATAAAAACAAAGTTGAATGGTAAAAATGTACAACATTTTTATATTACTATTTGTTCAGTCTACATAATACATATCATTGCAACAGAAAAAGCTTTATAATATAGCATATTTGTAGAGTTGACAGTTCATGTCAATAACACAGCCCAGACATATACATTTGCTATTAAAATAGATGATTAATAGATGGAAACATTTATTGTTAAGATTTATATAAAGATAATATTTCTTTTGTGAGTAATGCTGCAACAATGCTGAATTGTCTCATTGCTGCTGTACGTTGCTGCTTTTCAGTAGTTTTTAGCACATTACTATGTATTTTGCTAGGAGCTGTTGGTCTGTATTATTTTCTCATGCCTAGATGGCTTGGATCCCTTCTGCCATGTAAGTCTTTTTATGGCCCACCAGGTGCAAATCAAATTGTGATTTCCAAGGAAAGTAATATCACACCTCTCTGCAATATGCCACATGATTGGATGCATCATTCATTAAAACGAGCCCTTCGCTGATTCTTGAGGTCGGTGGTTTGTTTAAATCCTAAACTTTAAGTTATGCTTTGCTTAGTGAGCTCAACAAATAATCATTTTGTAAAGAGAATAATTGGGACACACAATATGCTTAATTCAGATACCAAACGGTATTTAAATGTGAATGTGAAGGGTTTAAACGTGAAGGCTCTTACCCGACACTTTCATCTGTCGGAGACTTCCAGCGAAGAGTAATCGGGAAGGGAACTGCGTCTGTAATGGAGAACTCTCGGACTTTGAAGGCTGGAGACAGGATTGCACACTTACACACACACACACACACACACACACAAAAATAAACATTTATGATAAACAAGCAAATGCAGTTACATAAGCGGTCTAAATGGGGTATTAGTGTAAGGAATCAGAGACAGCGTTGCATGGTAATCCATGCATGCATCACAGAGATTTCATCTTGTTTCTACACCTCTCCCACAGACTCCACAGACTCCCCAGGGAACTGGCATAAGTATTGTTCAACTGTTCAGTATCACGCTCTCACACCTCTGCTGTTTCTGTGCTGACATCTTTAATTCCTGTTATCAAGGCCATTCAGATTATGGTCTTTTTTTAATAGGGCTTTATGAAATTTATGTCTTTAAAGGAGACCTATTACGCCCCTTTTAACAATATATAACATATGTTCAGGCGTCCCCAGAATGTGTCTGTGACGTTTCAGCTCAAAATACCCCACAGATCATTTATTATATAATTTTGAAAATGCCCCCTTTTCCAGAATAGCTCGTGTATTTGTTTGGTTTTGATTATCATGGCAATCATGCATTTTTAAAGGTATGGTTACCCAAAAAAGAAAATATAAAAGTTGTTAATGACTCGCCCTCATGTCGTTCCAAACCCGTAAGACCTCACCTTTGTTCATCTTCAGACACAAATCAACATATTTCTGATCAAATCTGAGAGCTCTCTGATCCTGATGACCCTCAGATTTTATCAAAAGTATCTTAAAGGAATAGTTTGTAACCAGGCTGTTTTGGTCACCATTGACTTCCATAGTAGGAACAGCCTGGTTACAAACTTTCTTCAAAATATCTTCCATTGTGTTCGGAAGAACAAATAAATTTATACAGATTTGGAACTACTTGAGGGTGAGTAAATGATGGCAGAATTTTCACTTTAGGTGAAACTATTCTTATTCTTACGGGTTTGGAAAAACATGAGGGTAAGTAATTAATGACAGAATTTATATTTCTAACTCAACTAACCCTGTAAAGCCGTATTAGTTTAAACTTTTAACATATGCTTCTGAGCACATACATCTGAAGCCGGCACACAGAAAGCAGCTATCACGTGAGTACTACACTAAGTTCTCTTTCATGTCTTATTGCGCTTAAACAGTCCCACAAGTTAGTGTTAAAAACACACACCATTTTCTACATCACGGTGGGAGGAACGAAATCTGAGCTACTTGTTTTTTCACAAGTTTGCAGAGAAAAGCTTACCAAAAACAAATTACTGGGTTGTTCTTTTTTACATTTTTTGCATTGGTAGATACACCGGGGACCTGATTAAACACAGAAAAAGTCCTATTTTCATCATACTTCACCTTTAAGAGTCTGTTTTACCTGTAACGCACATCCACGTGCTACAGCCTCGTCTGCGTTCAGTGTGGTGCTGATGTCTTTACCGAAGAACTTTGAGATTCTCTCTTTAATGGCTGGGATTCTGGTGGCTCCGCCCACCACCTCAATGGCATAGATCTCATCTCTGCTAAGCTCTGTTCCAGGACAAATGCAAATTACCAATGGATTTAAATTATACATCTGTGATGATTGATTCATTGGTGATCTAGGCCACTGGCTGCTGCTTACTTGATTGTTCCATGACCGATTTCAATGGCGCCTCCACTCTCATCAAGAGATGAGCACACATCTCTTCAAACTGAGGCCTGTGTCCAATCACAATGACATGTTTCTGCTTAAACCATCAATCCAACTATTTTCTATTAAGCCTGAAATGTTTCATTTACATACATTTCATTTCCAAACACTTTGTACCTACTTACAACAGCTAATAAATTCTAGTATTTACGAAAAAGGTTATGTGAATGTTGAGATGAAAGTACTCTAAACTCTAATGCTAATTTAGGGGCAAAATTTAAAAAAAAAACTGAATTACCTGTTCATTTTCCCATGGACATCGATGTCATTCATGAAGCACTCAATGTTGAGAGGGAGATCAGAAGAGTTCGCACTCATGAGTTTCTTCAGTTTCTCACACTCCTGATAGAGCCTTAAAAGAGCTCTTGGGTTGTCTTTAACATTGAGTTTGAAGCGGTTTTTGAAGTCCTCGCAGAAATATTCCACAAGCATTTCATCGAAGTTGCGTCCACCCAAATATGGGTCAAATGATGTAGCCAACACCTGAAAGAAAGAAGGCTTTGATAGCACCTTTGATATATGCTTTGTGAAGGATTAAACATAATTTTTTGAAGTAAACATATCCCATAAAAAAAATACGAATGACACAGACCTTCAATTTTCCCTTGTTAAAGGAAGCAATAGAGACTTGATAAGATGAGTGGCCAATGTCAACAAACACAACATTACGGGGTTTCTCCTCTGGGTTTGGCAAGTCTTGTTTATAGATGCCGTAGGCCAAGGACACTGCAACAAGAAAAACAAAAAATAGCAGCGCCTTGTGGATTGTAATAATCAACAGTATTTCTAAAAGTCATCCGTCAAAACATTTTAACCAACAACTATATATATCTAATGTACTATTAAAATAAACGGAACCCAAGTAAAGTACTTCACGGAACAAATTAGCACAACATCGCTACGATTTAACAATTAAAATAAGGAGCCATAATTTAACTAAAACATGGGAACAAAAAAGAACTAATGCTCACTTTGTTCTAATTTGTTACCTTTTTGTTTAAGGTGTTGTGGTTAAGTGGGTTTCGGTTAAAATTCACTAAATGAGTCATAAAACAAATGAATGGATTCTTATGCTGTGTTCCATTTGTATTCAGAAGTTGGAAATTCACAGTAGGAACTTTTTAAATCGATGCACACTGCAAAGCCAAGAGTTCAAACTCAAAATCTGGGAGGAATTGCAACTCTAGCTTCATATAGTGGATCAACAGAAGAGAAACAGTATATTGTTTATTAACACTTATGTTTTCCTGTTCCAATAAACTCAGTGGTGCAAAGTACTAAACAACCTCTATTTATGGACATGATACTATGATATTATGTGTGCAAAATACCAATTTGTATGTCTTTTTAATCAGCTGGTATTGCTAACAATGCATGTGTCTGTTTTGGTTTTCTGACTTCTGTACTAGAACACGGTCCACTTGGGCACGATGTGATTCTTTGATTAAGAATTTAATAAGGCCACAATTTCAATTTTTTTGATAATAATAATATTATTAATATGATAATAACCAGCTGATACATTATTCCTTAGTAACTTTGGCTGGTTTCAGACTATTGAGTTACTATGAACACTGAATAGCCTTTTTATGCCGACTTATTTTTATGTAGTAGCTAATATCCTGCTTGAAATTCTTGCCATGAAATGGCTGGAGGAGAAGTTAGCAGTAAAAAATACTCTATGCAGTTATTCAAACCACTTGTGAATAACACAAACAACTGTTTAGTTATCCAACAGGGAGCACTGGCCAACAGTATTATTACCTCAAACAGTTACTCTGTTGAAGATGTTGAAAACGACTAAGAAAACATCATTACACAAAAGAAAAAGGAAACTGTAATCACTTGATCCATGAATCATGTTTTTGTCAGCCATCAGATTTTATATTATTAATGCATAAACATTAGTTTTGTTGGTATAAATCAATGCATTTAGGTTGACTTATGAATGTTAAATAATATTTTTATGTAAATAAAACAAGTATATTAGATGCTCCTAATTTTAGTTCATTTTTTTTCTGTTTAGTTATATAATTTTGCTGACCTGCTGTTGTGTCATTAATTAGCCTCAAGCAGTTCAATCCAGCGATCTGAGTTGCATCCATCAGGGATCTCCTTTCTACATCCGTAAAGAAGCTGGGGACCTGGAGAAAAGCCAAAGATGTCAAAGAGATGACAGCAATGTCAAGAGCACTACTGGAAATATGTTAGCTTCAGTGATTTAGAAGCACTCACAGATATCACACAGTCCACCACAGGCTTCTTCAAGGCGTGCTCAGAAGTTTCCTTCAGCTTGGTAAGCAACATGGCAGTCATCTGCTCGATGGTAAACACCTTGTCCTCATTCAGATAACGTACCTGTGACCGTGAAAATGCAAGACCATGTTCAACACACTACTGCTTATTGAGAACACTGTATTCCTGAAAGAATTGTGTAATATGCACACAACTATTGGTTTGTCTATGCATTTTTTGCATGTTTTTCTCCAACCCTGACATTTTGGCATAGCAATAGCAAAAGAGTTTTCAAAGTGATGGCAAAACACAATATATCACCTTTATTCCAGCGCTGCCATTGTCCAGTTTGTGAAGGCTGTAAGGCAACTTGGATTTTTCCCCTTGAACAAATTGGTCATCGAAAGCTCGACCGTGAAACTTCTTAAAGCCATGAACCGTGTTCTTAAAGTTAGTTATGATCTGTAGAGGGCATGTTTACTGGTTAATATCCACCTAATTTTATAAATAGCAAACTTAATAAGTTAGAAAACAGCATTTTTTACCTGACTTTTAGCAGCATTTCCAATGGTCCGGTTTTTAGAGGCCAGAGAAATGCATGCTCTGTTGGAAAAGATTACATGTTTATAAATGTACCATTACATTATGACGACACCCTCCATATTTTATTTCCAACTTGATGCTTTATAGAACATGGATGTGCAGGGTGTGGATCAGCACCTTGGACAGCGTCTTCACTAGAGCACTTATCACAAGTCTTTTCTAAGTCACATATGTTAAAGTGTGAAATAAGCTTTTTAAGATTTGAAAAGGCATGTCAAGACTACTAACAAGTAGAGGCCTTCAATATTATTTCTCAAAGAGTCAGCAAGGTGACATCTGCATTTCATAACCACCAGAATAATTGGCAGTGGAAATTACTTGTAAAAATGAAACCGACTACCAACTGGAAAAAATTGATCTAACTCATTTGGATTCATTTGGATTAAGCTGTTCAACATTCACGTTTGAAATTATTTTAACACGTTTGGATGCAACCTCATACTTCTTCCATTTGTTCACAAAATGTGTGATTTCTATAGTAGCAATCAATACTGTATATCAACCTCAGATACAATACTGTGTAAAATATTAATACACTGTAATAGAATGCATAGAAAGAGACTACAGGATGTTTCAAACTCATATTCAGACCCATCTATTGGATTGTCACTACCAGAGAGAAAATGTTTCATACTGTAGATAGATAGATAGATTTTAGATTTTTCTAAAAATCCCAAACATTTCCTTTACAACTGTGGGCTTGTTGACTCATAACAGGTCAAATATATACAGAAGACCTTAAAAGATAATCATGTCACCATTTAATCACTTTAATCTTTACAAAACCTTTCTTCTGTGGAAAATAAAGGTTAATTATGTGGTTATCAACAATCTTCAAAATATCTTCTTTTGTGCTCCATGGAAGAAAGACATGCAACTTTGGAACTCTGTACTTGGATAAAAGCAAAAATGTTCAATGTAAATGTTTAGAAAGAAAATAACTGTATCTCTTCCCTCTCCCATGATATAGTCTAGAAACAATTTATAATAATATTTGTATTATATATTAACTGACATAAAGTATTGAGTTATGGTGTGAAGATTGAGGGGTTTTAGTCGTCATATTATATCATAATTTAAAAAAAAAAGTCTAAGAAAATCAAATGAAAGATGCAATTGAGTAAAGAACATTCCAGTCATTGTCTTTGATTAATTTCAGTGCAATTGTTGCTATATTACAACCGATGGCATGTAAAGTTGTGTTGTGGTTCGTGTTATATCCCATTATATTTGAAGAATCAGTGTCATCTGTAACTAGTGTTGCAGGATAAACCGAGGATGCGCTAACAACATAATTCGATTTAAATAAGCGCCGCAGTGACCCCCTACAACAGCCCAAATGTGATTTCCTTTTGAGCCAAATGTCCAAAACGGAGTCTATGAACATTTTCCAACAAAATATCTAATTTCACATCATTTTATTTTGATTGCATGTGCTGCCGCGCCCAAACGAGACAGCGTGGATTTGTCGACCGAACAACCTGCACGACTCCGCGGTCACAGTCTCGTGGATTCACCCCATGAAGGGTGTCAGATTATACCGTTCACGTGCAGTGCTCGTGCACCACATGCACTTGTGAAAAGCCACAAACAGTCATTCTAATCCATTTCACAAGCGACTGGATGTGTGAATGACAGGCCGTCCATGTCTCTAGTTCACATTATCAAAAGACGACTTCGGCGTTTGCGTGATAATAAGCTAATTGGATAAATAAAAGCACAAAACAGCCTAGCATTGCTCTCAGACACGTTTCAGGGCGTAGCAAACACTGATAAGTCTCATACAGCGGTTAGTACTTGGTTAACGCTCGGAATTTCAAGCAAAATGGAGATGCACGGAGGCATCTTTCGGACAAAGTCGCATGTGGATCGGGAACACGGCCAGCTAGGCAACAGCAAACGTTGCGTAACAACACACAGCATCATTTTACAAGGATGGCAATGCTATACTTACGGAGTGCATCTGTCACTGTATTCATTTGCAATGGTTTCAATGCCGCCGCTCCTGGCAACAGCGATGTAACAGTTCTGGAAACCCACATCAATTCCCACCACAGACATGTTCAGTCCTTATTTCTTTATTCTTAACACCTCCGGTCCAGTTTTAACAGTGCAGCTGGGTGAGAACACAACACCCCTATTCTACAGTAAGTGCGCTAGAAGAATTACTCGCTATTATGTAAGTCGGGCTTTTTATAGATAATTCTTCCTCTCTAATCCTAGCAGAGAAAGCTTCTACTGCATTCTTGCAGCCTCCACTGATATTGTCAACCGGCAATATGGGTAAACCTGCGCATTTGTCAAGAGACTGGAAATCAGCCAAACCCCGCCCTCGGGCAGCTCTGATTGGCTACTGGACGCGAACCAGCAGTTCGATTGGCGCAGCCTCCCAGATAAGGACGAAAAATCTAGAACCTGGCGAAAGAAGCTCGCATTTTTACGTCACTGGGAATGACCGTGCAGTTAAACGACCTATGAGAAAGTCAGGGGTCCATCACTGGATGTGGTGATGGAAATAAATAAATAAATAAACAGGAATTATATTAAGAATGAAAGGATATAATTAGCACCGCCATCTTTTTAATCGAAAACATCAGACTGCAACTGATGGGAGATTAATTATTTGAAAGTTAAAGGAAGGCGTTGCCAAAATGGGTTTATTATTTGGTGATTAAAAGACATACATACATACATAAAAAAGGTTATATTTAGCACTGTAAACTTTATAGTCGAAAATATCTTAGAGGAGATTATTATTTTCAAATGGTTATTCGTTACCAAATGGGGTTATTATTTGGTGATTAAAATAAATATATATTTAACACTGTCAAAATTATAATTGAAAATGCCCAATTATAACTGATGGGTGATTATTATTTTCGTGCCAAATGGCTTTATTATTTGGTGACAAATAAATAGTATAATAAATAAGCATAAAAGTATAGATTTAACACTGTCAACATTATAATCGAAAATATCTAACTATAACGGAGGGGAGATTATTATTGTTAATATTGAAGAAAGGCGTTGCCAAATTAGTTTATTGTTTGGTGATTAAAATACAAACAGTGGGAACGGAAAGTATTCAGACACCCTTAAATATTTCACTCTTTGTTATATTGCAGCCATTTGCTAAAACCATCCAACCTGACAGAACTGGAGAGGATCTGCAAGGAGGAATGGCAGAGGATCCCCAAATCCAGGTGTGAAAAAC
>JAUCMS010000031.1:18913223-18925900 GCA_032357445.1 Enteromius radiatus | reverse complement strand
TCAGTTTTTCTCTTTTAATAAATCTGCAAAAATGTCAACAATTCTGTGTTTTTCTGTCAATATGGGGTGCTGTGTGTGCATGTAATTAATGAGAAAAAAATTTACTTAAATGATTTTAGCAAATGGCTGCAATATAACAAAGAGTGAAAATTTAAGGGGGTCTGAATCCTTTCTGTACCCACTGTATATAGGCTACATGCAAGAATATATATAACACTGCCAAATTTATAATCGAAAATACCCAACTATAACTGAGACGAGACTCAGTTATTTTTTCATGTTAAGGAACAGTGTTGTTCTTTATTTTATTAGTTTTGCCTTATGGGGTTACATTAATTCATTAATGTGTGTTATTAAATATGTTTATTATTATCAGGAGTTTATTTTTTGTTTTGCAATTTAGCTGTGCCTCATCACAATTCATGCCTGTAGGAATCGTTTCAAATGTTCAAAGCCTGATGAGAGCAAATGAGTCTCTCTATCAAAGGACGCTCTGCACTCTGTTGGTTCAGCAGCACAGTTTCCAAAGCCTTTTCCCAACGAGCCGCAGACAATGAGACAGAGCACAAACTGAATGAATACAAAGAATAACAAATGAGTTTAAAAAGTATTTAACTTCCGAATTAATGTTTACTGTTCACATCACTGTCCTATAAAAGATATTTATTTGCTCACTTTAGTATTTTATTAATTTGTCAATAATTTAAATGGCATATTTTATATTTCTATTACGACGTATAACGTTACATTTCACATGACTTCAAAATACACATCAAGCCGTACTTTTATTATGAAAAGTAAACCGGAAATTACCTATGTTGTCATACGTCGAGAGGCTGGAATCAGGAAGTTGACTTGTAATGTACTATTTTAATTGAGCTCGTCGCTGTTCAACTATCTAATTCGCAAGTTCAAAATGGGACTTTTTGGAAAAACGCAAGAGAAACCACCGAAGGACCTTGTAAGTGAAACATCGACGATAGCGGACGCCGGGAGTCAACGGTTTTTATTAAATGTTCCATTGTAAATAATAGCAGGCCTATAAATAACTCGTTTGTCATACTTGTTGGTAACATGCTCTGTTACGTAATGTCATTTTAAACGAAGCACTTTAAAAAGTTTGGTTTAATTCTGTGGTCTGTACGTGGGTTGTTTTAGAGAACCAAAATGATCAAATTTGCCTTTACACGCCTATGGGTAAAATCCAATCACAACAGGTAGCTAATCTTAAACTGTCCTCATGTGTTTTCTATAGATCAACGAATGGTCTCTCAAAATCAGGAAAGAAATGAGGGTTATTGACAGACAGATTCGAGGTGAGGTCTTCATACATCAGCTCTTGTTATTTTGACTATTTTATTAAATTGTTAAGTTCAGTAACTATATATAGCATACGTTGTAATTGTGTATATTGTTGTATGTTTTCCAAAGATATTCAAAGAGAGGAGGAGAAGGTGAAAAGATCGATCAAAGATGCCGCGAAAAAGGGACAGAAAGATGTCTGCATCATACTGGCAAAAGAGATGATTCACTCAAAGAAAGCCATCAACAAGCTGTATGCCTCTAAAGCTCAAATGAACTCTGTACTGCTCAGCATGAAGAATCAGTTGTGTGAGTATAGTTTTTATTTAGAGACCCAAAAATGTGTTTTCTGTACGTTTACTAAAAATGGACAAAAAAAATATAACGCGTACAAAAGAACGAACACTCTTCCACTGATCCACTACTCCAAAAAACTTTTTGATTGTTGAATTTAATTGGCTGCAATCAAAAATATACGTTAAAAGTAAAAGTATCTGCCTTTGTTCATTGGTTTCCCATTGCAGCTGTATTAAGAGTGGCAGGTGCCATGCAGAAGAGTACAGAGGTCATGAAGGCCATGCACAGCCTGGTTAAAATCCCAGAGATTCAAGCCACCATGAGAGAACTCTCAAAAGAGATGATGAAGGTACGTACATGAACACTTCTTCTAATATTCTGCACAGAAATGACGTATCTAATGTGGAGCACTCACACTACACAGGCTGGAATCATAGAGGAGATGCTGGAGGATACACTGGAAGGGATGGATGATGAGGAGGAAATGGAGGAAGCAGCAGAGGCTGAAGTTGACAAGATCCTCTTTGAGATTACAGCCGGTAAGAAACCACATAACCATCACCCACACTATCAAAAGTGACTGTAAAAGATGTAAAAATGGGGAAAAACTTTGATACATACGGTAGAAAACATGTGAAACATTTCATGATATTTTACAGTAAAATACTGTTACATTTACACTTTTGGAAGTGAAAAAGACTACATAATTACCAGTAAATTTCACAAATAATTACAAAGATTCATTTATTAGACGTGAAATTTTGAAGTTAAAAGACTGAAATTGTATTTTCTCATAATAATAATTTTATTTACTTTTACTTCAATATATATATCTATGTGTGTGTTTATGTATATGTATATATGTTTTTTTGTTGTTGTTTATATTAAGTTCATAAAACCCTAAAATGTTGTTAACCACGTCTGCCATTTTTGTTGTTGTTTGTTTTTATCACACTTCCTACCACACATTGTTTTTCATCATTATATATTTATGACGCAAACCCTTTTTTTTATTAACAGGCGCACTTGGAAAGGCTCCCAGCAAAGTCACAGATGCCCTGCCTGATCCAGTGCCGGGTGGAGCCACGGCAGCCTCAGAAGAGGAAGAAGAAGAAGAAGAAGATATCGAGGAGATGCAGTCCAGGCTAGCAGCCCTGAGGAGCTAAAACACCTGTGTTTTTTGCCCTTCAGCTCTGTAGGCATAGACAACATATCTTACTTCCTCTGTAGCTTTTCTTACCCATGAAAACACTTTGGCACATTTTATTTAGCACAAAATTCGGACTTCAAATAAAATGAAGCAAACAACGTGAATAGTAGATATTGAAATAAAAATGAACTCTACACAACGTACAGTAATAAACAGTGAAGTCAGATATTTAGTTGTTATACGGTAGCAGGTGGATGACTTTTTTTTTTTCTTTTTCAAATCATTCACTTTTTACCCATTTTATTTCTAGATATGCTGACTGGCTTTTTTGAATCTATGCCTATAGTTAAGCAGCTTGCCCAAGAATCTATCGTGCAGTGGTGTCATATCGGTGTCGGTCGTAATCGTTTTGTCTCTGTTGTCCAATTTACAGTTTTATCTCAAGCCTTATTAAGGCTCAGTGAATAGTTCTTTCCTATATCTGGTAAATTGGTTTTTACTGAGTGTGACAAATTCATGGAAGCCATTACTTGTAAATCTTGTACAAATACTGAACATAAAGATATATCTGTTTGCATTGTTATTTTGTAAGTAAAGTTGTCGGCGGGTTATAAAACAGGCTTTCGGAATAAAGGAATGGTTGTGCTCGATGAAAAACTGACTGGCTTTTACACACAAGTTGTTTCAGACTTTTGCTTTTGTGTTACTTTTGGACTTTTGTTATGGTTTAAATACACGTCTTTGTATGTTATTAATAATGAGTATTTTTTAGGAAGCCTTTGCTTTTAGATTACTGAAATGCTTAAATAACACACGTTCCCCTGATGATAGAAATGGCTGACAGTTTATGTTACAGTTTCTTCTGTTCTATTTTAAGTTGAATGTTTTAATATTGGTCAGCTGAATAGTCAGTTTACTATAATTCTATTATGTCTTCATTTGAAACCACAACTCTATGTGCATCCTGGCTTTATAATTAGTTTTGGCGTACACCAATTAATATCTTATTATTTGGCATAAATTGTGCACTCTGGAATGACAAGTACATGGATGTTTTACAGATCCAGATTCAGTATGTTGACACAATTATTATCTCCTGAATTAAACAAATTGATTATTTTGCTTCATTTCAAATCTTTGCTGTTGTAGAAAAACACTGACATCTGCACAAAACTGTGTTTTGTATATTGGAAAAATATGTTCATAACTAATAAAATTTTACAGGCAAATTGAGTTCACTGATGAAACCAATGTTTAAAGCTTAAATGTCATAATTCAACATGGCATTAGGGTTTCTACAGTAATATAACTGGCTGTTGTTATTAACTGTGTTATTATCTGCTGCTTTAGAATCCTCTGGGATTCTCAGAGGGTTATTTTACTTACCTCAGCCTCTGTTCTTTTGACTCCCTCTGTGTTCGCTCATCCACAGCTTTGGGAAGGAAACCTGATCTTTTGAGAGTCTTTTGACTGAATCTAGGTTACTTCTCTATAGAAGCTCTGTTTTATTTCACAGACAGACGTCTGAGTTTAAATAACCGAATTTATAACCGTGCTTGTTGTCAGAAGATTATTTAAAAGGGTTGATTTATTATGTAGCCTACAATTTTGTGTTACCAGAAACCTTATGAGCTTCCTACCCAGACAGCATTTTAGGCATCACGTGACATTAGTTATCTACTTTAACGGGCTGCTTGTTAGGTTTTTAAACCATTCCAGTCGATCCTATTTTTGTCCTTTGGGTTTATTATTTTTGTCCATTATCTATAACCCACATGTTCGCAGCAGAGCGCCTGCGCCGACGCGTTTGTCAAACGATAAATGCCGAAAGCAGTCTCGAAGGAAACTCCTCCCTGTTGACAGCACGCTGCTCTCATAGCGCAATGGTCTCCTGGATTATTTCTAGGCTTGTGGTGTAAGTCTTTATTCTGCTCTTGTAAAGCATTTTCACTGTGTTGCATTAAAATCCAGTGCGTAATCTTGATATGTATATATTGTATGTATCAGTTTTTTTAATGCGAAAACGGAGGTGTTTCTAGGGCACCTCTTAATACTAGGCAGAATGAAATCACATATGGTTATGTATCAGGCCCCGATTCGTCCTGGTTAGTCTTTTGGTGATTGTGTTTACATGTTGAAAGGCTATTGCAAAGGTTACCTTAGGTTACTGTACACTTGCAAGCTAATGGAAATTGATGGTTTTCCTATCTGACACGGTGAATTATGTAGGATATTGCTCAGCTTTTGAAGCAATTCATTTTAGATAACACTTTTAATGACAGAATCTTGGATTTATTGGGAATGCACAATATAGGGTTAATATTGAGTCATCGTTTGGAGTCGTACATACAGTAAAGCAGGTCTTTGATGTGCCATAAAGACAATGGGATGTGTTTTCCAGTATTTGGTTTATTTGTCATTGTAGCGCGGTTTGATTTATTCCATGTAAATGTCTTTTACATGTTAATGCTTCTTGCTGTGCGTGCAAAGTCTCTAAATAGCCGTTCAATTCATTTTAGATCACAATATCCGATGACATCGCACGTTTGCCAACACTTGTCTGTAAACTAGCTGTGTGAAGACAAGAGTCTAAAAATAGACAACAAACCGGTGTTTTTGCCCTAGATAATGAGCAGGTGGCTCTATTTAGTCGGAAATGTTTTGTTTTGTGGGTCTCTGGCGGTGCCGTGCTGGCTCTGGATTGGGTTTGTGGGTCGGTCATTTGATCGGGGAGTCGGGTCAGAGGCGCAGCTGTTGCTGGGCTGGAGAAAGAGGGGACACTGGAATAGTGCTAGACCTAAATGCTTAAACACAGGTGCAGGGCACTTCTTTTGGTTATCTAGCACTTTCCAATCACCCGTTTAACCTATACAGCCGTGCAAACGGTATTCGTTCCGTCCCATTTGCTTCTGATCTTTTCTTTGCCCCCTTGAACAGCGTTCACTTGTCGGGTCTATTTTTATCAAGCATGCAGAAAGTAAACCTGGTACATAAACGGGGTCGTGCTGATATGTCGCCTGTTTATGCGCGACAGTGGCGTTACAATAGGCACGAACTGAAAGAATAATATTCTGGGCTGAGTAAATCAGACCCCAGGCCTACCAAAGGGCCGTTATCTCAGATATCAATAATGGAAAGGGAGTGGAGCGGTTTCCTTTCGGGGAAGTGGTGGGCCTAGATGGGAATATTAGTGGCCATTGTCATGTCATTTTGTAATACTACTTGTTTATCATTTCTGTGAGAAATAAACCCTAACCTTAATGTTTTCTGAAGATATTTGTGTATCACAGATAAAAAAATATTTGCTGTAATTTGTGGTGGTGAGACTGGGTAACTTTTTATTCTAGAGAACATTATTTTTTAAATAAGTGAATGTCAGTAACCCACTGGTATTGTGCAGGAAAAATTTAAATAAGTTAAATGGCATAAATTAAGTCAATTCTATAACAGGTGGTTTGTGGGGTATACACTGTTTGGGGTAAGTTGTCACAGATGGAACTTGCTGTTTATTTACACTAATCTGTGAACAAAATACATTTGATATTTATTAAGTAATCAGCAACACCTTACAATAAGGTTAACATTAGATAACAACTAAGAATAAACAATACTTCTATTAATCTTAGTTAATGCTAATTTCAGCATATACCAATGCGTTATTACTATCACAAGCTGTGTTTGTTAACATTAGTTAATGCACTGTGAGCCAATTTGAATAAATGGTTGAATTTTTGTTAACTAATTTTAACAAAGATTAATAAATACTGTGATAAATGTGTTGTTAATTGTTCATTAATACATGAAATAATGTTAACAAATGACACCTTATTGTAAAGTGCTAACGAGTAATCAATAAATGCAATTTGAAAAAAACAACTTAAATGTATTATAAACTATTTTTAAGCAAATTTAGTGTACTTGTTGACTGTTAAATAACTTATGAAAAATAATAATTCATTAAACAACAAAAAGAAACAAAACACTGTTGTTTGTCAAATACTCCTGTTCTGAAAAAATATCAAGTAGTCCATTTATTAATCTTAAGCATGATTTCTGCCATTTTCGCAGGCTTGTATTTGGTACCCTTTACCCGGCGTACTCCTCGTATAAAGCTGTTAAATCAAAAGATGTGAGAGAATATGTGAGTACAGCTCTGATATATTTCCATCATTTGAGTTCATTTACCTTCCTGTTTATTTGCCTGCTGATTCTGTTTCAAACAGGTGAAATGGATGATGTACTGGATAATATTTGCACTTTTTACTACAGTTGAAGTGATTACCGATATATTTTTGTGCTGGTGAGTACAACTTGCCATTGCTTTCATCATATCCTTTTGTTAGGAATTGCTCATATTTTTATTTCTGCTGATGCGTGTGGGCGGTAACCAGCATGACGTATGAGTGTATGATTGTTTTTTATTGCTTTTGAAGGCTCCCATTCTACTATGAACTCAAAATCGCCTTTGTGGTGTGGTTACTTTCCCCGTACACAAAGGGATCCAGTGTGCTGTATAGAAAATTTGTCCACCCTACACTGTCCTCTAAGGAGAAGGTACAGTATTTGATGTGATGTATTCTTATCCTGTCTAGGCTGAAAAAATATCCAAAGACACTATAGTATAGAGCTTTTACTAATACGTGGCCTAATACATATTGTAATATTTTAAATGTTCAACAAACTAGCAAACATCATCCTTAACAGCTGTGAATAATCTCAGTTTAATAGTGTTTTATAATGCTAAGAAACTGAATTGTTGGAGTTCAGGAGAACATTTGACTCCTCTTCCTGTAACCTTTTTCTTGCGTTGATTTCCCTGGTTGACAGAGGATGAGCGGTGTTAAGGAAGTGGTACTGTTATTTTCCACAGTCTTTCCTCTGCTTTTTTACTCTTAGGGCAGGAAATTCGTCAGGAGTACACACTGAGGGCAAATGGATATGACAAACACGAAACACTGATAACAAAGCGAAAACAAAACTCACAGAATGCTGTTAAAAATGATGCTGATCTGAAACGTAATAAAACAGTAACGTTCTTCATACAGCTGCTGTGAAATGTTCTTTATGACTCTTTTGCAGGACATCGATGAATACCTTTGCCAAGCAAAAGATAAAAGCTACGACACTCTGATGCATTTTGGAAGGAAAGGCTTGAATGTGGCGGCAACAGCAGCAGTAATGGCTGCCACTAAGGTAGTAATCTAATACTGTTAGAGGAAATGGCACTTTACATGAAAAAGGGGGGAAAAAGCCTTATATGTTACCAAAAATGTTAACAAAATCTGCATATAGATTTGGGTGGTTTCATTTTTGTCTGGCAATAAACAATTAATACACATAAGTGGACATAACAAGCATTTTTAACAAATATTATTAGAACAGCGATGCAAATTTAGCGTAAAATTTTGTCTAAGTAAAACCTAGCAACTTTGGAACAAAGATATAGATATAGATAAGAGAAAAATATTAATTTGATGTAACAGGATTGAATAGTCGAGCATGACAAATACAGTCAATACTACAATTCATGTTTTTTAAACGGGAAAATCATCTGGCACCCGGATTGTGCATCTATAATAAACTGAATAGCAATGTTTTTTAGGCTTGATATGTTTATCGAGTATTTCTAACTCCAAAGAATATGGGATTTTGGGTGTAGTTAACATATTCCATATTGACTGGTTAGATCATTTGTGTCTTTTTTGTAGTTAATGTTTACTGTATTTATGCCTTATTGTAATTTAGACAGATGGCATAAACAAAACATACTTCTACAGCTTCAGGCTAATTTTGTATAAACAAAACAGATTGTTGATGACACAGCATGACAGTATTTAGACCATTGTAAGGAGTTCCATCTGACTCTCCATGATCTCGCTCCAGGGCCAGGGCGTCCTCTCTGAGCGACTCCGCAGCTTCAGCATGCAGGACCTGTCATCTTTCCAGGCAGAGGGCCAGGCCAAGAATGCAAGTTCTGTAACTACTCAACCTGCAGCCGCGCAACACAGAACACGCACCATGATGCGCAGCAAATCAGAGACTGGTTACAGCAAGGGTAAGCAAGCCGAGCCTAATGATGATCAGTGTTGTATTTCTCCTAACTCTTTAAAGAAGATCCTACTATCAGCCAATCAGATTTCTTCTAATCCTGTTTGGTTTAGCTGCTTCACTCAATCATCCTTAACATGCAATTAATTCTTAACTTGAGCGTTGCAGCCCTGCCAATGTCCCGAGTAAATGTTTCATTAGGAAATTGTTTATTATTCTCTAGTCTTTACACATTGCGCATTACTGTGATTCAGGGAAAGGATCATATAAGAATGTATTTCTCTTAAAGGATAGTTTATCTATTAAAAAAAAGAAAGAAAAGTCATGTTGGTTCAAACCCATATGAGTGTCTTTAAAAAGTATTAGGCAGAATGTTCCTGCTGATCTTTTCCATGCTATGCAAGTTGTTCAAAAACGCTTCAAAATATTGTAGAAAAAGATCCAAAAGTGCCCACACAAATTATTAGCAACATTTTAAGTGCTCTGTAGTGCTTAAGGCACAGAATGAGATTGTCATACTCAAATCTCATTTATGTCTGCACACATTTACATATGGCAAATCAGGGCAATATACACCATCATTGATGTTAAACCTGTTTGTATTGTGTGTGTGTGTTTTATTCACTTCCTGTTTTATTTGGGATACATGCAATAGAACTGGTTTGGAAATTCTGCTAAAGCTCTATTCTGATAAAGAAAAGTCATATGAGTTTGGACCTTTAAAAAAAAAAAAAAAAAAAGCATTGTTATTATTCATTCAACCATATTTTATGTGTCATGGCCTGCATGGCCTGGTACAATAAGGTTACAAGGGAACAATGATGAAGGAAGGACTTTTAGAGCAATTCTAGATTCAGCTGATGAATGCTAAATACATTAACAGCCTATCAAAATCCACCGTACGGAACTTGCACATTAATAAGTGAAGGGCAATATAACTTATGTAGTGTATAACAGAACATCTGCTGGTGTGTACACTAATATAGCTATCATTACAGTTTTAATTATCAGTCTCTGTGTGAATGGGCCTCTTTTACAGCGGGTCAAATATTGAACGTGTCACCATTTTTCACAGTAAATGTATGTCTAAAGATGCTGTTCACATGAAATTTTATCAACCGAAGTAATGCATACAAATAAAACAAAACAGTTCAGAAATTAAGTTATGTGTAATAAAATAGTACAGCTTCAGGGAAAATAGTTGCATGCATGGCTCAGGTGTGGTTTTGGTCAAGTCAGGTGATTGGCACATTTTTCTGTATTCCTTGGCTGTGTTTGGGATCATTGTCTTGCTGAAATGTCCACCCTTGTTTCATTTTCATCGTCCTGGTGTTGGGACTGAACCAGTTAATATTCATTTCCACTAATTACGGATATATTTCTGTTGGTGCCTTGACTTATCAACATATGGTGAGAATTTCATCTTTAGACATACATTTACTGTGAAAAATGGTGACACGTTCAATAATTTGGCTGTAAAAGAGGCCCATTCACACAGAGACTGATAATTAAAGCTATAATGACCAGCAGATGAAAATGTTCTGTACCTACCTTTCTTTATGTGATCAATACTTTTTCCCTGCGTCATTTCGTTTTATATTATGCATAACTTAATTTCTGAACTGACTTGTTTTTTGTATATATGGATTACTTGAGTTGTTACCATTTATAAATATATTTTCTGAGAATAAAGGTGACACATTCAATACTTATTTCCCCTGCTGTATATTTTCCCCTAGTACAAGAATTGATTAGCTAGGGTTAAACAGGCATTTCCTATTTCAGTTACACATAAATGTATCATTCCCCGGCACTAATCATTTTTAACACAGTGTCAAATCTAACTATAGAAACTTAACAGCTACTGTCATGATCATTTACATGATTTTTGAGTCTACCATAATGACATCTATAATGGATAACACATAAAAACGCTTGGCTCAATATTAAAATATATTCAAAGGAGAGAGTATAAGTGCAGTTGGAGTCACAATTTGTGTTCTTATGTGCTGTTGTAATGGTACAGGGCATGATTTTGACATGACCGAATATGAGATGTTGAACTTGGAGCAATATGCCCCCGTTGAGCCTCCTGATCCGCTGACACCCACGCCTGCCCCGGCCCCATCCCAGCCCACTCTGCCTCAGCCTGAGCCCACGACTCCACTGCTTTCTTCTCCTGAGTCCTTCCAGGATAAATCCACATCCCAGCCCATAGCCTCAGAGGAGCCTGAGGAGAAGGAGGATTTTACCTCATCTGCTTCAGTCCAATTCAGATTTAAGAGGCGTGCCCCTGAGGTACCCCTGTTGATGGTTAGCTGTTGACTTGCCTGGCTGCAGTGTTGTGACTAACCCGCTTACATCACTAATAATGTTGCCGTTTAGCAGCTGAGTGAGCCTCTGAGTGAGTCTGACACTCTCATCTCCGGTCACGACTAGCATTCGGTTACAGTGAGTCATAGGAGAGACGTGGCTGTCTAAAATGGCAGGGAAGATGATTCAAGACTCTTTGATGCACGAGAGACATGTATGTGGTTAGAAGATAAATAAAATAAAAAAAAGGTGGGAGATTATTCTCCCATGGTGCTTGATTCTTCTGTTTTCCAGTTTATCTCTGTAAAGGTGCTCTGACATCATCTGTGTTGTATAAAGTGTAACATGATCAGCCCTTTGCAGTGGACCATATTTTGTTGTGGTGGTGGTACTGTTACTTCTCCAGAAGCTGCCAGCTGAGCAGGAATCAAACGGGACTGGATTTCATTTGTAGATGCTGGTCAGAGTAGCCCTGCCCTGTAAAGGGTTTGATGTGAGCCATGCCTTAAACAAAACATCAACAAGATTAAGATTTGTTGACTTGCGTAATGCTGGAAGAGCTACACAGACTACAGATCACTTCACTGTAATTGTCTATAAATGGAGAAAGTTCAGTATTGTAGTAGCTCTTAAGAGTGAGTGTCCTAACAATGATGGCGTAATGTCATACTTTAATTCATTTTAACATTCTTGTAGTTTAGATCATGCTGACTTTTTCAGATGTGTTTAAGTCTAAACACACACCCACTAAAACATTTAGAAGAAATTATGATGTAAAACATCTCTCTTTATAACTTTCTTTCTTGTATGTGTGATTTTATTTCTGAATATATAGACTATTTTTTTGTATTTGTAATTATTGTGTTTATTTCTCCTATATTCTGTGCTTATTTTTCACAATAATTCCACATAATTTATTGCAGTGACTTCAAATAAAAAATATTTGTGTCATTTTGATTACATACCACAATTGTGACTTTATTTCTTGTAATTGTGACTTTGTTATTACTGCATCTTTCTTATAATTTCACCTTTAAATCTTGTAATTGTGATTATATCTTCTAAATTTAATTTCTTTTAATTGCAACTTTGTTTCTCAGTTGCAACATCATTATTGTAATTTTGACTATAATTCTTGTAATTTCAACTTTGTCTCACTATTGCGCCTTCACTTCTCTTAATCTCATAATTACGCAATTCTGGCTTTATATCTCACAATTGATTTTTATACTGTGTTTTCACTGGCCTGGACTGTTGTCAGATCACAACGCGTCAAAGCGAAAATTTTAAATGCATTTTGTCCTGTTGTCTGTTGTAGCGCGTTTGAAATTAAATGTCAGAAATAAAATGGGGCATTAGTTTACTGTCTCTTCTCATCCAGTGTGGAGAGTATCATTGATTATAATGGGTTTACTTTTTGGTTTAGCTTCATTGCTTTGTGAGAAATATATGCAAACTCTTTTCCCGCCACTGAATTAAAAAAAAACTTCTTGGGCCGGTTTCCCAAACAGGGTTTAAGACTAGTCCTAGATTAAAATAAATGTTAAGAGCTGTCTAAACTGGAAAA
>JAUCMS010000031.1:18826933-18854693 GCA_032357445.1 Enteromius radiatus | reverse complement strand
CAGACACCCTGGTTACAATCTTTCTTCAAAAGTATCTTCCTTTGTGTTCGGCAGAACAAAGAAATTCATTCAGATTTGGAACTACTCCAGAGTGAGTAAATGATGACAGAATCTATTTTTTTATTAAATAGAGCATATTGTATTTTTACATTTAGATTACTTTTGTTGTGATTATTTTACAAAAGTTTAAAAACACTGAAAGATTTTAAGCAGATCGAAAAGCTTAATGTCCATGTTTCATATATTACAGTATCTTATAGTGTTTATTAACATTTTGAAATCATTTCATATTTAGTTTTTACACTAATGAATTCATGCACAAGACCTGTATTTTAATTTATATTTATTGTTAGTTTTTTGTTTTTACAAAGAAAGGCGTTATTTTGATTTTGAATTAAAACAATAGCACACTTGATCTTAGACATGAGAACATAAAAGCCATTTTCGTCAGAAATGTTTCTTACCTTATTTATGGGAATAATGAGGCTGGGCTCCACTTTAGCTTGGATTTCTTCAGGTGAGTAATAGCATGAAACCTGTCCGGCCTTCAGCACACAGTATAGCTTACAGCGCTGCTGCAAACCCTCTATGCTTTGCTGAGTGGAAAAACAAAACACTGATCTTAATTTCATTTCATTTAGAAATGTCAGTATGAATTGTTATGGCGTATAAGTTCCAGTCTTACCTGTTGGCTCAGGTATCCGCTGATCATGTCTTGTGTCATGCAGTCCGGTTGTGCCACCAGCTTACAGCACAAGTTTCCATACAACGGCAACCATGACGAAGCCTCCACTGACAGACAAATGGCAAAAGGTCTATCAGAACCACTATTCAACTGAATTATTAAAATGTGGCTTGTTTGCGCTTACCATTTTGCAGGATTATAAGGGAATGAGACTGGAAAGATCCCTCTGCCTGCTCCAAACCCAGTGTGGTGTACGCCAACAATGAGTATCGAGCACCTCTGTCACAAAAAAAGAAACCTGTATTAAAGACATTTCTCTACCTACTCAATAAGAATTAATTCAACTGTAATGTTAATAAACATAATATCCATCCTTGCATACAGTGGTATTGGGTTGGACTGGAGGAAAGTGTCTGGATCTCCTCCATCCAGAAGAGGGCAGAGTTTCCTGCCCGAGGATCTGCCGAAAGAGGAGCGCAGCTTCCTGGCCAGTTTTTTTGGTGTGTTGACAAAGGTTGTCTCCTCCTCCAGTCCACAGCTATACAGCTCAAATGTCAGTTCAAAGTCCGGCTTAGCTTCGGAGCTGTTGAAAATATTGAAACTACAGTCAGGCCACTCAAGCTCGTTTAAACAATATCATTTTCATAGATATGCAGAGAGCAAAATGGAAAGCTGAGAACTTACAAAATTTTGACACCTTCAAAGCAAATATCAGTCACTGAGGGATCTGCAATCACCATTTCGGTGTCAAAAACCTCTGAGCCAACCTTTATCAAACAGAAAACAGCCACCCGTTGTACATCTGTTGGGTTCAGATACACATGACATCAGAAAAACTGATATACGAATATGTTTACATGTATATAATACAATATGTCAAGTTTTAATTGTCAAATATTTCTTCAGAAACCATTCAGTGCTCAAGAGACGTTTCTAATCAATTTTGAAAACAAATTCTAAGTATTTTTAAGGAAACTGATCTTTTTTTTTTACAAGATTATAAAACGGTCACTTACTTCCTTTGCTGTTAAAATGTTCTGTATCTTTCCAAAACAATGGAATGCGTAGGCCTGGATAAACCAAAAGAAAAAACATAAATCAAAGTCAAACTGATACATATGATATATACACATACATATGACAAACAGAAAAGTTGTTAACTTACCAGATATGGCCACCTTTCCTTTACAAGGGATTTGGTCCAGAGAGTCTGAGGACCTAAAATAAATGAAACCATTTATTTTTCTATATGCATGTCTGATAATAATTTAGTCAAGCAACTTTTGACTAAATATCCTCAGCAAAAAGAGCTAGCAATACACCTTCTGCTCTAACCTTCTGATGTCCTGCTGCTCCTTCCTCCTCTGGGCTTCACTCATGTAGGCTTTAATTCGGGCATTACAGGTTAACAGACTCCTGGAAGCATCCAACACCTGCTCTTTTTTAGTACTTGCAACCAGAAGCCTGTAAGCCCCAGCTCTCATCCGTGTCTCAAACTCCAACTTCTCCTGAATATCACAGTCCTATTGAAAGGACACAATCCATCAGTCAGTAGAAATAAAGTACGTTAGCTTTACAGACAAGTGCTCTCAAAACACAGTTCTGGGTACAGAGACCAGAAAGTACTGGGAGAGAACTACTCTACCAAACAATCTATTCTACAATAGTTCCTAAAGCAGGAGCATAGTGATTCATGAAGAGATGAGATATGGGTATTGGGCACCACTGGTCTGGACACTGAAGAAATGAAAACGATGCAATGAAGTAACATCAAAACCAATGGACGAGAAGAGGGGCTCACCCTCCTCTAAGCTCTTATTATGTAAAAGGAAAAGCCGGTCTCTGATAACCGTCAATGACGAATGGATTGATGAAAGTGAAGGAGGTAATGGAAGTCTGACTCATTTATGCGAATCGGTTCTTTTGAACAGTATTAAAAACTTCGATTCGGTGATTCTTTTGTCCAGAATTCTTTATGTAGAATAGACCCTGGTGTATATTTCACCGTTCAGCAGACGCTTTAATCCAAAGTGGTTTACAATTGAGAACAAGAATTCAAAACCAACAAAACAGTTTAAGATGTAAGTGATGTGTACGTTATAAAATAATATGTTGGTTTGACTAACGCAGTACACGAATACAATAATTTACAATAAATGAAAAGAAACCAAAGTAGATAGAACAGAATATTTTCTTAATTAATTGAAGAAAAAAGAAGCAGCAAGAAACCACGTAGTTATTTTGGCTCCAGACGAATCAGACTTTCTCAGATTTTCGTTCAAATGAGTCAGATGATTCAGTCCGATTCGTGAACGGATCGGTTCAGCAAATGTATTGAGGAAAACGTCCGAGCCTGCGCCCCAATGTACATACCATCCATCACAAATTCTATGTAATGTTAGTAATTTTCATAAGTAATTTATTTTAGAAATGACAGATATGCAATTTGAGACCCCGGGTCCTTCACATGAAACGATTCGTTCACGAGAGTGGGTGGTGAAGAAGAGCAAAAAAGACACCTAAACACTCATTTTAGAGCTGTGTGATAATGTTTCAGTTTTAAATATGCCATGAATATGATTATGCCATTTATTTTTAATTTGTACAGGATGATGAATTATTTGCCCCATTGGGAGATTTCAAAACAAAAAACAGAATATCAGTGAAACATGATCACACGCTCCCATAAACAAACAGACAGACCTTCAGTTTCTTAGAAATCTGTCGTATGTACAACAAATTCATGTCTTCTATTATCTGCTGCGTGTCATTCACACTTGTGCATCGCTTCATATGTCTTTCTTTGGCCTGAGAAAGTGATAAGTAACGAGCCGGTTAAAGTTAGTCTTGAATAATAACCACGAAAAACCCAAAACGCGAACTCCAAGCAAACACAAACTCACCTCGTTCTGAAAAAACATGCTTTCTCTTATTTTCTTTCTCTTAATCTCCATAGCGAGAGAGGAGCACGACGACACGGTGGACCGAGTGGCAATATTTCGTTTAAAATGTTGAATATCCCGCGGCGGATCCATACTGGCCTCTTCCTCGAGACAAGCCCCTCTCCGCACAACAAACCAACGAATTACACAACCGCCAATCCACCAATCAGCTTCTTTCAAAGCTCTCCGTTGCCTACACAACAGTTGGGCGATACCATTTTTAAATTCGGAAGGGTTGTAATAGCCATATAGCTAAGTGGGTTTGAACTAATAAGTTAGATTTATTAATACGTTTAAAAATATATATTATAATCACTTTGAAAAATACATTTTAGCATGTTTATGCAAATACTCATGAAGTGGGTTTGGGTTATCAATATGATTTTGTGTTTTCATCTCCCCCGTCTGTCTTTAAATAGTTTAAACCGATGGTCTGCCGCACTGCATTCTAATGAATCCTCAATGTTCTGACCGAATCTTTTCAGTGAGAGCGAGGCTTCTGGATCTTTTTAGATCGATTGTATTTTAGCAGATAATGCGATGACATTTTGCACAAGAAAACTGCATTCAGCATCACATGAAAAGAAATCAGTGTCACCTCTGTCGCTGCTGTCACGCTCATTCTTTACAACGTCGTTAGTACCCAGATGACTTCATACACCTAGATATCGTTTTACTGTATCTCAATGAAAGAGGGTTACCACTGGGTTCGGACAGAAATATCAAGCAACAGATAATCCGAAGGAGCAACAGTTTGATTAAAGGTTACAATACACAATCCCACTGGAGCTCGTTCATTAAGGTATGGTTGCATGCTTGGTGTTATAGAAAATGTCAGCTGACTACCTGTCTGATTTCAAACCCTGGCCAGTAGATCGCCTGCTTGCATAAGAAGATTTGCATACAAATCTACATGGCCGTTTTAAAAGGTGTAGAAAAAATTATGAGTCATTAAAATGTGATATGACACGATCGTCGGTTGATTTAAGCATACAAGTAAACCATTAAAACAAATGCAGTGGATGACAATTGTATTATTTCATGCTGAATATATATATATATATATATATATATATATATGTGTGTGTGTGTGTGTGTGTATCTGTATATATATATATATATATATGCTATATACTAGGCTGCGTGCTATATTATATTTATATATATATATATATATGTGTGTGTGTGTGTGTGTGTGTATATATATTATAGCACGCAGCCTAGTCGTGACTTAAGTCTCAAGTGTCTGCCACCATCAGCATATATATATTTTTTTGTATTTCAGTAAGTTAATACACATTCTGTGTTAGGCCTTGTGAAAAACTTGCTAGATTAAAATAACCAGTTAGACAGTGAGGTTTGCAGACTAGTGTGTTTCAGTGGCCCATGCCGATATCTAGGGAGGCCAGTAAAATACTGACACTGTCCGGGGCAAATTTGAAATCAATGTCTGTATAAGCACACGCACTAAAGTATGTGGTACAAAAACAGTTTGAACATTTCCAGTAATGCCTATGGAAAAAAGATACTTTTTCTTTTGATACAATGATGACGTTTTGTGACATGTCCCAAGAGGCTTGTTGTAGTGTGAAAGGAGAAAAACACATAAACGTCTCTTTAATTAATATTGAACACAGGTCTTAAATCATTTACTTATGAATTAAAAGCTACTGTTAATTTTTTTTTCCAGCAGAGGCTAACGGCTCTTTGCTAACCAGATATATAGAGAGCCTAATTCCTGACCAGTCAGTGACAGCTTCATCCTGACATTAATGGAAAATAAAAAGTTTTACACATTACATATTATTATTATTATTATTTTAAAAACTCTTTTTTTCAATGTTGCTCAAAAATCATAAAGAATATTGGCATTATATGGAAATAATGTGCATTGAAACAAAACATTTAAATGTATCTCAAAAATAATTTAAAATATTTGCATTTTATGCAAACTGTACCTTGACAGGACCATTTTTAAAACCTTACTCAAAAAGCTTAATAAATATTTACATTATATTAAAATAATGTGCAATGACAAACATTTTTTTTACATTGTATTCAAAATGTTTTCATTACATGCCAATAATATGAATTGAATTGAAAAATTTTTTAAGGACCAAATATAAATGTACCATTATTACATTTTTATTATTGCATTATATATTATTTTGAATAAATTAAAATATATATTTTTAAAGTTAAATTAAAGTCATTTTTCAAATTAAAGTCAAATCCCTTTTTATTCTCTATACTTCAAAGCAAAATATAAAAAGTTTAATAAAAAATTAAGATATTCTTCCCTTGATTTCCCCTTTCTTGTGTTATGTTGGGCAAAATCAAAGGTCATCAACTTTGGCCTGCGTGCCCTGGTTTGGGCATCTCTGCGATATGGTATTTTTATATCCAAGAACTGGGATGCTAACCATGTAATATTTCTGTTGTTAGGTTACCTGTGTCATGCAGCAGAAAGTGTGCACACGCAACACAGCGCTGTTTGTGAAGAACGGGCAGACGTGTGGAGCCGGAGCCCCTCATCAGCTTCCTTTCCGCTGCCCTCGATGTGGAGAGCACGAACGTTTCCACAGCCTCTCTTCTCTCAGAGCTCACCTAGAATACAGCCACCCGTTCCACACTAAACATGACACCAGCCTCCTATCCACGAGGGATCTCTCCAACACAGAGCGCACGGAAAGCTGCAAACCTTCCAATTTCGACATGCATAAAGTACGTGACGCTGGCACGAATACTAACTCCACGGCCAGAGGAGAGCACAAGCACTTATTTGGCGCTGACCAAACCCCATCGCAGCAGGCCCTAGAGAGGAGCCTCAGCGTTGGGGACGCACCAGCCGGAGCAGGGCCCCTCTCGGCTCCAGTGGCGTCAGTGGAGAAGAGGCTGGAGGGGATGATGAGGACAGCCAATAGCAGCATGGAGCGACGTCTGCTACGGCTGAGCTCAGAGCTGGCACAGACGGACACGGCTATCCTGTGTGAGCGTGCTCACTCGCATCACCTGGCCCAAGAGAAACAGGAAGTGCTGGAGCGAGAGCAGGCCCTTAGCAGACAGGTAGACGCCGCCGTTATGGTGATCGCCACACTCAAGCAGCAGCTCAGCATCTCGGAGCATGAGCTGGAGAGGAGAGAACAGTAAGTGATGTAATTTAAGCTCTGTAAAGACAGGTTGCCAGAGCATAGCATTTCTGGGTGATCCTATACTAAGGGAACACGCCACTTTTTTTTTCAACTCATCTTGAGTTAAACAGTTGAGTTTCACAGTTTTTTTTATCTATTTTTTATAATCTATTTTTTTAATCCACAGTTTCTCGGAGTCTGGCGGTAGCACTTTTAGCTGTAGCTTAGCATAGATCATTGAATCTGATTAGACCGTTAGCATCACTCTCAAAATTGAAAAGGAAAAAAGACCTCTAAATTATCAAGATGATCAAAACTTTGCTGAAGATTTGTTGTACACAATCTCCTGCATCCCTGCTCCCATCTGATAGACAGTTTGTACTATTTTAGCAAGTAAAAGTCCATTTAGTATACTTCTCAAAATGTCCCCCTAGGTTGTGTCTTTTTGCTGTGAAAGCTTTACAAATGTTTAGAAAGTAAATGTAGGAATAATGTTTATATTGTTAGTTTTATATTGAGTTACTGGACTGAATCAGGTAAGGTTTGCTTGATTAATTCATAATTGGTTTTTTTTCAATCATGCTATCAGATATGATACCTAGGCTAATGAGGAATGTTTATTTATTAGTCTTTCAATCATCATTGTATTGCATTGCGTAATATGTCTCCCACACATATACACAATAAAAACAACAGAGCTTTGATTATAAAACTAAGCACTAAATATTGTCTTATTAAGACATATTATTGGGAGATATAAACCGATATTTATATGAATCAATCAGGATAAGCTTTATTGCCTTGGAATTTGTTTTAGTGACAGAAGCTCTACAGTGCAACAGAATGACAGCGACAAGACAAGATAATAAAAAGAGTAATATACAACAAATATGTAGCTATATATATATATATATATATATATAAAGAACATACTTGTTTACTGTTTAACTTTATTTACTTGATGGAACACAAAAGGAAATGTTTATTAGAATGTCCAAGCTGCTCTGTACAAGCATTTTTAAATACATTTTTGGAACAGGTTGGAGTGTATTATGATGAAACTGAGAAATTACTTAGTCCAAGCTGTTCATTTTTACATTGGTAGTATTACCAATAGGTGCAGAAATAAGAAACAGAAGGAAACATTTATGAATATGAATTAAAAAAAGTCTCATAAAGCAGTTCTCTGATAACTACCTTTTTACTGTATTGCAGGGAAGTTATTACCATCCAGAAGTTTCTGGAAGCAGCTGCGCAGCATGAGATGTGTGGGAAGGTTCGTTTGCGTCGGTTCATTGAGAGCCTCTTGCGGAGGATTTCCCTGGCCGAGAGACTGCTGGAGTATTATCAGAGCGCCCCCCACAGGCATTACTGCACAGCTCACTCTGTATGTCAACAACATTTCCAAAAGATTCCATCTATTTTAGCAAGTAAAACAACTTAACAACTATTTGAAAACCATTATTTTTATATATATATATATTTATGGTTTTCAAATAGTTTTTATGTTCCATTATTTTTGAAAATATAATTAATTTTGGACTCTTGAATATTATGTTTTCTTTTTGCGCATTTGATGTAAACAAAATGCAAGTCTGATATTTAAAAAAAGCTTCATGACATTTAAATAATGTCTAATGTTTAAATAATTATTTAATAATAATACAAAGACCATGCCAATACTTCTAGAATATTCACTTTTATTTTTTACAATCTCCAAACAGTAACACCACCATTTTTCACTTTATAAGCCCTCCAAAAAGGACAGAATGACTTGTATTGCGGAAATTGAATGAACGTAGTTTCATATGCATGTTAATATGAATTGCAACTTCAAGAGCGAAAGAGTAGAGGAAGAGTGTCAAGTCATTGACCCTGTGTACTGATGTAAAAAAGGAAATTCAATAATGAATCACATGATATGACCCACTTGTATCATTTTTCCAGGATTGCAATAATTCACTTCTGTTTCAGAAATATGTCAGTACTCTGGATTTCTCTGATTTGTCATTATTTCAGGTGCCTCTGCCATCAGAGCTCGCTCCACACAGAATAACACAAAGCAGGTATTGCATTACTGTATTACTTTAAGAAGGAAAGTCACATTACCCCAGTAATGAGTCATTTGTGTTACCATTTAACCCCACAACCAGAAAAACATTTCCCAGATAAATGATGTCCTTATTTGACTCAAGGCACTTGTAGTAGAAGAATGTGCCCTCTGTGTAATTATATAATAAGATCCTATCAAGACAGAAGAAGATCATGTTGCCCTGCCATAAATAATGATTACCCTTCTTTTCCATTTAATCGGTATTAAATAATAAATACATTTGTGCGTTGGATGATAATAATTGTCTTATGCTGCTGTTCTTTGACCTCAGGTCTTCCGGAGACCATCCTGAGCAGGATGAAGAGCAGCAGTTACTTGGTCAGTCTGGATGGGGACTGTCTAAAGGAAGACTGGGTTATGACAGCTGGTCCCAGCGGAGGAGGTCAGATGGCTACGAGGTTTAGGGACAGAAGTGGAGGATAGTAATGAATGTACATGCAAATAACACTATTTCAAATATTACTGAAATATGTTGAATATATTAATAACTATACAGTGGGGTCCAAAGTCTGAAACCAGATTGAAAATCTTATTTTTTTATAATTATTTATTGTCTTTTTGTAATTACAGTATGGTAACATTTTGGATTTGTTTTTATTATTATTTATGTTGCACATACGTTTTTCTTTTTTAACTAAGGATTCATTGACCAAAAGTGACGATTTACTATATATAGGTTTTAAATAAATGCCAATAAATCTTAATAAATGATAACTAAATATAATTAATAATTGAATTCTGTTCTTAAGAATTCTGAAGCAAAGTATATCACCATTTGCTTAAAAATATTAACAGCAACTTCTTTAAACATTTATAATTATAACGATTGATCATGTGACACCAAATACTGAAGTAAAGATGCTGAAAATTCAGCTTTGCCATTACAGGAATAAATTATATTTTCAAATATATTCAAATAATTTCAATCGTAATAAAGTTTCACAATTCTTTGTACTGCATTTTTGATATCTAAACATTGTCATATAAAGAACCAGTCAATAATTACACTAATTTAAATGTCACAGAAGTACAGAAAATTGCAAGATGCACATGAAAAAGTCAGATGTTCATTTAGAGTTTGATTCAGAGTTGATGATGTATTTGTTGTTTTGTACTTTCAAAATCATACCAAATTACTAAGAAATGTTGATTTTCATGTTACATTTTCACTAGAAACAGACTTTTGGACACCACTGTATGTAAATATGACCTATACAAAAGCCCAGTAAACCATAGTGATGTCCAACTACAGATGGCAGATTAGTTATTTGATACTTACTTGATTCTCGAATGTGATTATGATCCATCTGTGAAATATTTTAACTGTTAGATTGGCTGTAGAATGAACACATGGTGAAGCTGCCCTTTAATTCAAATAGATAGAGCTGTGGTTACAAGTTGCTAACATGACGCTATAGTTAGTAATGTTACATGCTTGTTGTTTTCTAATTAGCACTAATGTTCAGAAAAATGAATGTAGTTCTATTATCTAAATGCAGGAGGATGTTAAAACAACACCTGTGCCGTACAGGTCGGATCTTATGGCACTTTATGCTTGTAGTTTGTTCACAAGCTTTCAGCAAGAAGAAAAAGTATGTAGCAAATATCAAAATCATTTACTTGGGATTTTTTTTTTGAAGGTGCTGTTGTGTGTTTTAATAGTGGTGCTACATTTTAAGGGATGAATATACATTTCCCTGCTTGTGTTAGCCAGCATCGTTAGAAGGAGAGGAAGAAACTATAACTTTCGTTTTAAACATGCAGCTATTGTTGTTAAGTGTTCTTAAATTAATTGCCAAGAAGTTTGATAATTGATCCTTTTTGCCATTCTGTATAATTTGAGCAATAGCACTTATGGTCTGTGGCTGAACTATGAAATGATTCTGTAAAGGAATGTACTTCCGTTAAAAGAGATAGTTTACCCAAAAATGACAATTCTGTCATCATTTGCTCACCATAGAGCCCTGTGAAGATATTTTGAGAAATCTTCTGAATTGTTTGTCAATGGTCAACCAAACGGTTTACAGACTGGTTGCCACCATTTAAAATATGTGCCCCATAATTTTTCAAAATTGAGATTTGAACAATATTTGGCCGAGATACAACTATTTGAAAATCTGGAATCTGAAGGTGCAAAAATATCGAAATATTGCCAAAATTGACTTTAAGGTTGTCTAAAGTTCTTAGCAATGCATTAAAAATAAAGTTATATTGATATAACTTTAAATACGATTTTACTAAATGTTTACCTTATTTTTGGCGTAAAAGAAAAATCTGTTATTTTGACCCATACAATGTATTGCTACAAATATACCCCAGCGACTGGTCCGGGGTCACATATCTTCTTTAGTTTTTTCACAGAGAAAAGAAATGCAGGTTTAAAACATCATTTAATTTTGAGCATTTTCATTTCTGGGTAAGCTATCCCATGAAATAATAATAATAATAACAACGGTATAAGTTCTTAGGTTGCATCTAACACTGAAATGTTCAGTATTCAAAAAATGTTAAGCTCTATGTACAGCTTCTGACTGTACTGTTCTTTATACGCAATTTATTTTTGTGGCATTCAGTAGCATGTTACAGATTAACTTGTATGAAAAGCTAAACTTGGAAGAACATTTGAATTCCCAGGCAGTTTATTCTCGGCTCTACACAACTGGAGCAGTAGCACTAATTCTGATCTTGGGCAAAACTGTGAAACAGTTCAGACAATAGCGATATACTACCAAAGTCCATTAAAGGGGACATCAGATGCCCTTTATCCACAAGTTGGCGTGATTCTTCATGAAATATCTGCAGCATGCTTTGGTTTAAAATTCCTCAACGGTCATGTAAAACAACACAGCTCTGTTCACAGCAACCTGTTTCAGTGCATGTCTCTTTAAATGCTAATTCGCTACTCCACCCCTCTCCAATATATCCATATAATGGTTAAAAACAGCTGCTGGAGGAGTTTCACTCTCAGGCGGCCCATAAAAAAAGCTGGCTGCATGTTTTCAGCTTTCTGAGCTGGCAGACACACTAAATCCACAAGAAGGTTACCATTTCATCCAATGTCCCCTTTAATGTACAAAAATGCTGACATACAGTATAATATTTGAAGTATAATTTTATGAATGAAGAGGGTTTTGTTCATAAAACCAACAGACTGGAGGAACAGGGTAGTGCTTCTGGTATTATTAATAGGTTGTAGTGGTCTATAAAGGAGCACTGCATGCACACACTGGAGTATGACCTTTATTTGAGTTTAAGTTCACAGCACTTTGACTTCACCGTATTCAAAATCAATGTTTTGTGAATACTAGTGTGTATTTTTTGTCAGTTGCAGGGTAGATCTCATCCACCTCACCTTAGTCTTGATATGAACCCAGTCAGTTTTAGGGGGGGAAAAAAAGCCAAATGACGGCATTCGCTTACATTTCACCTCAGGCTACTAGTTCAGTTTAAGCTCTGAATATTTGCCATATTATTCTACAAGTTGCATGTGACCAGCTAAATATGTCCTCTTGGCTTTTACCTTTTTAGAAAAAAGGGGAAAAAAATACTGTATACAAAAAGCCCAGCTGTAATAGCACTAGGATTCTGAGTTCAGATGACAAAAGCCTAAAAACGACTAGTTATAACGCTTGTTTTAAACTCTGCTGTTTTGTTCAGTGGTGGCAATGTCATCCACTCCATGTGTGCTCACTTCTGACACTGCGATTGCAATCTTATTTGGTCTTTTGTGGTCTCTTTATGTTTCTGTATCACTAGTTTATGCTGTGTTTAGTTAGAAAGAGATCTAAAGTACTGTAGTGCTGTGTGAGCATGAGGTAGTTCACATCCATCAGTATTTTATTGTGAGTGAGCATGCTATAATGCTTTATCCAGTGGCTTGTGCAATATGTGACAATATTTTCATGGTGCGAGGAAAAAAAAAGGTACGGAAGAAATCTGGAGGACATAATAGAAGGTCAAGTAGGGCTCAACCTAATTCACATGCGATTTTATGTATTTGTTTATTTATTATTATTATTATAGAATCAATGTATTTTATTGTACCTAACTAATATATACTGAGCAGCACAATGTTCACTGACCATCATTTATAGTTGCTACCATATTTCAAGTAGTAATAACATTTGACTAAATATGTGATCAATATGTAATATATAGCAGATACTGTAATCTACATCTAATTATTCTGTTCTGCATTATAATGTGTGCTACTTTGAATAGATTTTTGTAAATGAAAAGAGGTTTTTATAACATCAGCCATCACTGGTTAAATAAATATAAGCTGTTGTATCATAAAATGATGCATAGTGAACTAGGTTGGATCCTAGAAAGTAGGTGTGCCATTATAGATGTGACAATCAGAAGTAGAACAGAGCTAAAGAGCTTCAACGGTTTTTGTTCTATTGTTTGGTGTTTCTTGATAATAATGAGTATAATTTGAGCCGCCGTTTAATGTTGTGCCATGTTGTTTTCTGTTCAAAATATTCAATTTGTTTTCTCTAGACTTAATTATTTGAATGTTCGTGCCTTTCTCTTGAAACATTGTTGTCTGTATTACACTTGTGATACTGTGAGATCTGAAGTCTCACACGATCCTTGCTGCTGTATGTGATATTCTGAAGAATAGAAATGAGATTTGATCATTAAAGATGGATTTGTTAATGCTATGCCTGTTTCCATCTCTTTTGGCTACTGCAGCGTTATTAAAATCTGAATGGTCATTCATTTGATCAGACCAACTTTTGTTTTACTGTGTTTTCTTTTTCCATGTGATGTTCTAGATTTTTATATGAATTTTTAATTCATACTCAAACTTTCCTGAATAAGATGAGACATATTCAATAGTGCAGTGCAAAGGATGAACACCAGAGGGCATCCGTGATTGTACTGTTTATGCATAACTGATATAACTGGGTACTTATTATTTAAATAAATAATTAAAGATATAGCAAGACTTTACTCACTTTTTTTTTTACTTCTTAAACTTTCTTTCTCTCCTTTTTGTAATTAGTGAAATTATTTTTATAATTAGTGAAATTAAATGAAGCCGTCTTAAGTGACAACTTTCTGTGAGGCAAATTTTTGTCACAGCAGACCTTCACAAGTCACTTTAATTGTATAAAAAGACTAGATCATCATATCAAACTTTTCTATTTGTGTTCACTGGAAGAATGAAAAACATTAGGCTTAGAAATAATGTCATTTTGGTGTGAAATTTGTTCAGAAAATGCTCCAGAGATTTGTAGAGGAGAAGAGCTTTTGGGCCGTAATGCTCAGAGAGTTTGGCTGCATTTCAGGGAAAATAAACCTCCAGAATGGAAGCACACATTAACCAGACTGCATAGATCTATGGTCAAAGAGCGAAGACCTCTCTGCTACATTAAACAAAGATATCATCTAGGAACAGAGACCGGAGAGTGAAGAAGGAGTTAGTCTTGTAATAAATAGCTGCAGTGTTTCTAACCGAAATAAGAAGATGGTTCATGTTAATGTTTTTTTTTTTTCTGTGTAATGTTTTTGAAGATCAAAGTATCTCTCGCTGGTGTTTTTGATTGGTTGGCACTGATTGTCGTCCTTGCGAGCGTATTAAGAGCTCTAATGGCTGCAGCCTCTAAGGCTCAGACTGACGTCACTCATTACGTTTAGAATGCTGAGGTCACGACCTCTCTGATTTACATTTTTTAGAAGGTTTTTTGTCTATCGGAGGCCATTCATGACCAATTCGGCCCAAACAAACATGGAGTACAGCTTGTGGATATGTTCTTGTGTTTAATACTCTAATCAGTAGCCTATATGGGACGACATCAAATTACATTTACAAAATGCGAGTACCTTTTTTAATGTTTTAAATAACTTTCAAATTGAAAATTTTCAAAATATGAGTGAAATAATGTTCCACCAACATTTAGCATAACAGATATATATATATATTAAAATTAACATTCTGTACTTATTAAAAGATATAAAATAACAAGTGATCATACTAATGGGTAAAGCAAAACATAGAGGTTTAAAGAATAGTGATAAAATTAAACTTTACAGTAATATTATATTATATTATATTATCAGTCCTGTCAAACAATATAAATTGTAATTATACTATTAGTGCATCCAAAATAAAGATTTCTTTACAAAATATAGGTGTACTGAATTTATTATGTGTATGTATATAAATATATATATAAATATATATATGTTTGTATATGTATGTATGTACATACATACGGTACAATATTTTTTTGGTAAACAAACTGACTAATAAAACATTATAACATTTACATTTTTGAGGAAACCTTGATACACACACACACACACACACACACATATATATATATATTAGGAGTCTTTAATGACTTTTGTAAAATTGCATATATATATATATATATATATATTTACTGTTGTTTTTTGACCGTCTTTATAATCATATTTATGTTGTCTTCTATCGTTTCATGTTTCAAAGAAACAAATCTGATTTTCAAAGAAATCTTTAAATCTTTCACAGTTCTTAAGTTCACTAGGGTCACAAACCCTCACTGGGAATCACAGCTCTTGTGCTGTTTTTACAGCGGCCTTTTTTTTTTTTTAAATTGCAGAAGTTTACTGCAAAGCCAATAAACTGCCTGTGAGGCCTCTGTTTGTTTGAGTTGGCTGTGAGCCCCATTATTAGGAAGAGACAGAAAAAGTGAATAAGCAGACCAATATTATTAGAAAGCACACTTGTTTCCGTAACTAAAAGTGTTTTTCAGTCATATGTGTCATAACATAACGAGGACTGGAGAGTTAATGGGATTATTAATGTCTGGTGTGAATTCGGATGACAAGGTAGAGCGTCCTTGTGATGTCATCTGAAATGTTTCTTCACAGTCATATTGTGATTCACACACAGTGTGTATGTGGTTTTCCAAGCTTAGAGGACTGGAGTAGGCGGTAGTGTTGCATCCTGTTACATAGCTTTAGCTTTTTATAGCTGCTCTGTTTTTATGTGTATGCCAACAAATGATTAGGCAAAGTTTGCAGGAATAACAATATGACCACAGATGACTAAACTGTCCACATGTCTCTTTATCTATAAATATATTTTTTTAAACAATGTCACGCAAACATGTTTGTGAGTCATAATTGATTGAGAAACAGTCAGCTTCTCAACAATCTGCTTATGCACTGATAATGAGATTACTGGTTCTTCGGTTTATACGCAGTCGTTTTTGAATCTGATTCATTTAACACTTAATTATGTAACAAATTATTAAATTCTCCCTTTGTCAGGCCTGCTATAAAAATAATAGACGCCATCACAGAATTTGTAATGGTTTTACTGGTTATAATGGGACTTGGAAACTGTAATGCAGAGCACAAATTCCTTGTATTGGAAACCATACCTGGCCACATGTCACGTTCCTTTCCTTTTCCTTCCTAAATTAAACAGGTTATGTTTCACATTGCAACTAATACAGGACAAACTAACATAAACTATGGCTGTGTCCCAAATGGCGCACTATGTAGCTACTATGCACTTACACATTATTCACTCAGTTGTATCTAGTATGGTCCCAAATGCAATACTAACCGTATTTTATTAACCGGAAATTCAAAACGTTTCAAACGCTACGTAAGAAAGCTGCGCCCGTTGAGTGCGGTGAAGTGTCCCAACATTCCATACTTCATTTTTTCGGTCATTTAAGTGCATCATCCGGGTATTTGAAGTGCAGTTTATTTTTAACTAATGCTTCTCTCTCTGTGTCTCGTGCGATCACGCACGTATATCACCTTGTTGCCAAAGTCGCAGATCTTAGCAATCTTTTACGATTTTGCTACTCTTTATCATGGAAGACGGCAAAATTGTACCCAAAATAGTGCAAATTTAGTGAACAAGGCTTATAATAATATCAGTCAGTAAAGTCAGTTCCCCTCACACAGGCGTCAGCGCTGAGTTTGAATTGTATTCGTTTATTTTATTTTATTTTAATTAATTTATTTAACTTACATTTTTAACAAGTTAACATTCGCAACCTTAATGCATTTTATTAAACATGTGTGCGTGTGCTGTCTTTCCTAAAAATAAATGCTGCCTGATTTGATATCTGTTTTATGTTTAATACGATGATATTTGTAATTTTAATTGTCTAAATACATTTTTGTGGTCACCAATCATCCATGACCTCTTTTTTCCCAGTCAGTCTCACACTTCACACTACATTTTCAGAGCATGAGTATTGTATGTATGTGAAAGACTGAAGTGTCGTTGCCCCTTGAAGACAAATGTTTTGGGATTTGTAGTAATCGCCAAACATGTAATATCACATGCCACGTCCGTAACAGGAACTAACGAAGATCTTTTTATTCGTGACAGACGAGTTTGGTTAAAGTTTACAAACATTAAAGCGCGAGTTCTCGCATCAATCGTTTTGTAGTTTCACTCGAGTCTCAAAATAGCCTAAAACTACGTTTCCCATAATTCTCTGCATGACGTATAACAATGTTGACATTGCGTACGTGTGAATCAGATGCCTGTATATGGAGTAGTCATGGCCAGGAATGACTTGATCCTAACGGTATTCTTAAGGCTGCGCTTAAGCTTGTACACATGGTGTCGATTTTGATGGCCTAAATAAGAAGGTAATCTCTAAAACGGGACTTGCACTTGATTTCGCAGAAGGAGCAAGGCGCGTAAAGTTGAAAGTCAAGTTGACGCCGGACACTTGCGCGTTATGATGCCTCGAGACAACATGACTTCCACTGTCCAGAAAATCGCCAAACAGGCCCTCACGACATTTCTCCACCCCTCGGTTGTGGGAGAACACAATAAAGTGTTTTTGGACAATCTGAGCAAGCTTAAAAGCCTTATGGCGGAGGTCAGAGTGGCGGACTTGAAGATTGTTCCCCGGGCCGTGGAGAGCGCACCGATGCCGTCGCAGCGCATCGCGCCTCCCGTTACATACATGCACATCTACGAGACCGACACGTTCAGCATGGGGGTGTTTTTATTGAAAACGGGCGCTTCCATACCGCTGCACGATCATCCGGGTATGTACGGCATGCTCAAAGTGATTTACGGCAAGGTACGAATCAGCTGTTTCGACAGGTTGGATAAACCTCGAGATTGTGCCAGTGGCGTGCAGTTCAACCCTCCGCTCATGCCCTTCCAGAAGAGCTCGCTTCGACCTTCGGTGCTGAGGTCGGTGGGGGAATACACTGAGGAGAGCGGGCCGTGTGTGCTGTCACCCCAAAAGGACAATATCCACCAGATAGACGCTGTTGACGGACCCACGGCTTTCCTTGACATCCTTTCACCGCCATATGACCCGGATGAAGGGAGAGACTGTCATTATTATAAAGTTTTACATGCCCATTCAGAGGCTGCAGACAGAAAGAGTGAAGCACAGGAACCAGGTGACACGTGGCTTATGGAAATACCACAGCCTAGTGAATTCTGGTGTGGTGGTGAACCTTACCCAGGCCCTAAAGTGTCCCTCTGAAGGATCTTGACTATAAACTAGACCCAGCCTTAATCAAGAGATTCTGTGTTCTTTTCCTTACATGTCAGATTGCCTACCTTAGTGGTTTATTTAAAATACCTAGGCACTTACCACAGCTGCTCTCTTTAACTATAATTGTTTTTTGGCTATTATTTCTACATGCATTCATACCTTTCCAATGTGTTGCATGCAAAATGTGTTCTGATTTTGTGTGCAGGTTTGACACAATAACTAGTCTGTTCTTTGTCCGTTGCCTGGATTCACTTTGTGTAGCATGTGATAAATATTTAATTATTTGCAGCAGATGTGAGATTTGGTTTAACAAAGGCTTTAAAGCCTATCAGAGCAGGAATCTGCTCATATTGTTTCCCTTGCTATATTGTGTTCATAATGCATTAAGCAATCAAAACACTGAAATGTTTAACAACAGGCTTTACAGCGCTCACTTGACAATTTGGCATGTAACACTGGACACTTATTACACTCCTGGTAGTTACGACAATAAAGCACTTGGCCAGGATGACAATTCTAACTGAGGAAAATTAATATGACAATATGAATGGAAGAATGTGATTTGTACACAAGAAATTTAGTTTGTTTTTACTCAGGCAGACTTCGGCTAATAAAAGATGCAATAGAAACTCTTCTTGCTGACTATTTAAATACATTTTTACATTCTTTACAGCCAACATCATCTACAGTTCAAAGGTCTCGTATGCTTAATTTTTATCAAAAAATGCACTAAAAACAGCAAAACTCTGAAATATTAGAAGTAATAGTTCTCTGTTTTAACATGGTTTAAATGTAATTTATTCCTGAGATAGCAAAGCTGAATTGTACCCGTCCTTCAGAGTCACGTGATCCTTCATAAATCATTCTAATATGTTGATTTGGTGCTTAATGCACGTCTTATATTTTTATCAATGCTGAGAACAACTGTGCTGAATAATATATATATATATTATAGCCCAAGTTCAAAAGGACAGCATTTGAAAATACTCTGTAACGTTACTAATGTTGATAGTGTCAATTTAATGCTCCCTTGCTGAATAAAACAATTAATTTATTCCAAAAAGTATCGTATTGCAGTGCATATTTTACTTGCAACCTGCCCCTACAGTTTATCAAAGTGCGACCTCTAGTGTTATAACTCCGTAATGCCATTTAATATCCTTTCCACGGATTCTCAAACGATTACACCTTGTGTTTATTCTAATTTTATTCAGACACACAACAGTAATAATGACAATAAAAAGACTGTAAACACTATATTTTATAACAACTGCAATTTGCACCACATGAAATATTCTCTGATAAGGACGCTGTCTAGGTACTACAAAAAAAAACACATTCAACACTTCAAATCATAAGCTGCCTTCGTATATTTGTGCTCGCGCGCACACACACACACACACACAAAGTTCCAGGTTTAAATGGGACTATCCCTGCAGTCAGTTAGTTCACATCGCTGTGCCTCCGGCGCTCGAGCTGTGAGGAGGCGCGGACCCCTTTTTATCTCTCTGTCTCTGGTGGATTTTTGTGTGCCTCCTTCGCTCGTCGCTCCTGGCGAACTTTCTCCCGCAGAAGTCGCAGGAGAAGGGCTTCTCTCCGGTGTGCGTGCGTATGTGCGTCGTGAGGTGGTCGCTGCGGCTGAAGCTGCGCATGCAGATGCGGCACTGGAACGGCTTGTGACCGGTGTGGATGCGCACGTGGCGCGTCAGCTCATCCGAGCGCGAAAACCTTCGGTCGCATCCCTCCGCCGGACAGGGGTACGGCCGCTCGTGGACCGGCGTCTTGCACGGTCGATTCGGGTATTTCCGTGGCCGCAGAATCGGCCTGAGTGGGACGCTTTGCGGATTGGTGCAATCCACAGGCGGCCTCGGTCCGTCAACCGGACACGTCAGAGTAAAATTTCTAATAGTGTTCAAGGGAGTCAGAGGTGGAGGGACTCTGATAGACTCCAAAGCGCACGGAAATGGCTTAATGTCCTGAAACATAGCCATGTTGTCCCTTTGGGTGTTGCTAGTCTGATAAAACCCTCCATAGTCGGGAATTATAGAGAAAAGAGTCCCGTCTATAGATGGCTTTGGGGTTGAGTAGGATGGAGTTGCGTAAGTTATTGGACACGTGGTGGTCGATAGGTAAGCCGAGGGGTCCTGGTAACCATCGGCACTACAGGTGTAAGGGGGCGGACCTGTGTACATATGCTCCATGTTGGCAAGGGTTTGGGCTATTTTGGAGCAGTCTGGCTCTGAATGGGAGCCCGTGGAGAATGATCCCGGGGAAGGTGGCCTGTCTTGCACTCCTGCGCTGACAAAGTTGATTATTCCCTCCTGATTCCAGCTTCCTTGCGCCTCGATGGAAATCTTCCCCGTGTAGGCGACAGGCGCGCTGTGTGGAGAAAACTTGTTCGGGTCTGTCAGTTCAAGGCCCCGTTTTTCCACGCCGAAGCTGTCGGTGCTCAAGCCACCTGTAGGAGTAAAAACAAGAAGTTTCTCGTGAGCCATTCCCTCTTGTTGCGTGTGTTTCCATCAAATCACGCATTCGGCACGTGGTATCTAGGAATATCCAGTAAGATATTTGTTTTCAAAAGATGGGATGTAGGTGGCAAAATATATGCGGGTATCTCTTGATATTCTGGTTTTTCCTCCACTAAATGAACATGACTATAAACAGTTTATTCAGAGTTTTGAGAGTATAGCCAAATGAAAACCAGTGTGAGTTTGCTTTTAAAGTCAGGTATATATATATATATATATATATATATATATATATATATATACTTTTTCCATATTAGTATAGCTATTGGAGCTTTACTGTTAAAAAAAACAGTTCATGAACACACGTTCAGTCTGTGACAACGTGCCCCGATATAAGATATAGGTTTTTTTTACCGCGCAATAAAACACGAACACATGCAATTAATATAAACAACGAAAAAGAAAAAACTAACGTGGAAGAATTTAATAAATTGTGCCAATGCAATGAGATGACAGTTCAGACCGTAGCTTGCATACCATTATGATGTTGATTTGTTCACCCAACAATTATTCCATATGATGACGGGCTGTCAGAAAATATTCCAGTTTACTAAAGTTTAAAATTTGGCGTTTGAAACCAACTTATACACAAGCAAATCAATTAAGCAAACGGGATTTTTTTTTTGTTTTACTCCTATAGTAGATACAGCCCTTGTGAGTATTAGCGCTTTTATTATTGTACGCATCCTAATTTTATCTTACCTCCCGACGTCTCACTGAACTGGTCCGAACAAACCCCCACATCCCCGTGAGAGAAGACTGATGCGGGGGTCTCATCCAGAGAGAATCCGTGTGATGGCAGACAGCGCATCAGATCATTCAGAGACGCGTTAATTTTATCCCTGCTACTAGCTGTCGCTGTCATTTTGATCCTCGATCGTGTTGTTTAAAGAAGTTGAATTTTATTAAGTTGCTTTTATGATCTCGTTGATGTGTTGTAAATATGTTCACTTCAGTGTAGTCATCATAAACGCGCGCATCAGCTCATCAGCTCCCTTCATATGTGCCGCGGCAATAAGTGAAACTTTATGTCGTAGTAGGCATTTAAGAAGAGCCTGTCAATGCCCCATGACGTCACTGACCATACAAGGACAGTACAGCACCAAAAAAAAAAAACAGGTTGGGCTTTTTTTGTGCTCTTGGCCATGTGACGACACGAGCGCTCCGTTTAGACAGATTTCTAACTCTGCCGTAACTTTAATTTGTTGTGATTAATTCGTTGCGCATGTGTTGATATTATATCGAAATAGATTTGTGGTCTGTGAAACAGATGCTTTTTAATTTTTATTGACTCTTGGTGTATGTTATTATCAGGAATTCCGGTTTTGGGCGCACCCCATAAATGGATATTATCCGGTAATCTCAAACACGCCTTTTTTGACTTATATGGGACGCATCCGGGAAACTCGACACGGAAAATAACGAGCCACGCCGAGTTCACGTCCCACAGAGGAACCGTAATAAAACTAAGTCCAGGAAAGTGATATCTGAATATGCTGGAAAGTAATTTTAGTTTCTAGAGAGTTAAGGAAACTGATTAATTAATATAGACTACAGAACGGTTTTGTTTTCCTTGGTAACAAGATCACTGTAATTAAACATCTTGATAGCTAAAAAAAGGCTAAGCTAGGCTGAGCTATATTTTCTTTACTGTAAAAAACATAACAGAAAAAGTACAGACAGGGGACAGCATTCATTAATTTTACGAACATTTCTGTTCACTAAAACACAATCCAATTCAAAATACAGGTAGACAAAATCAACATCTTCAAATAAAATAAATACAGAAAATTTTACCTCGTAGGAGTTGCAGACAATTTTAGTTTTAATACTTAACTAGACCTATATTTTAGAGCATTTTGAAGCTTCTCAAAGTAGATAACTAAATATGTCAACTAATTGCAAGCACTATTAGTTTCCATTTGCTAATGAATATCATGTATTTAGCCTATTTATAATATAGCCTTCTGTTGTAAGGTCTTGTTCTCGCTCAACATGACTGACACATGTAAGGCCGTCCTCGGCTCTTCATCATCTCTCTCGTCACTTTTTGTTTTTCTGCCACCATGTTCTATTTTCATCTGTGGCAGCATGAGCAACAGAGCGTTTGCTGGATGTGCGACTGAGGCCTAATTCATAGCCACCCACACTATGGAACAGCCCCTTCTCCATGGAGCCCTAGCGAAAGTGGAGCCTCTCTGAATAGATCTGCATCTGCCCATCCTCTTACTTCTGTACAGACACCCCCAGCCTGCCTGCCTTCTCTGTGTTCCCATTCACACTCGCCCACATACACAGCACTGCATGCTGACTGAGCTTCTGTGCATGCCAGTATTACACAGTACAGCCAGTGCAAACACAGCTCATCTGCTCTTATTTAATTCATCGTAGCTGGGTTTAATATGAAAAGATTAAACTAGAAATTCTACTGGAGTAACAAAACTGAAATCATAACCTGTATCTATCTATCTATCTATCTATCTATCTATCTATCTATCTTTATTTATGTTTCATTTTAACCACAGGAATGTTTTTGTTTTGTTTTGTTTATTTATTTTTTTAACTTTACAAACGTTTGTCAAAATGCTTTTATTTATTTATTTATTTTTGTTTGTTTGTTTTTAACCTCAGTAAAGTTTTGGAGGAATTTTGTGTATATGTGTGTGTTTATTTAATTCATAACTTCACATACATTTGTCATTTGTTTTTATTTATTTATTTATGTTTTTCTTTTCTTTTTTTTTAACCTCAGGAATATGTTTATTTCCTTTTTAACTTCGCAAACTTTTCTCAAAATGTTTATTTACTTATTCATTGTTTATTCATTCATTCATTTATTCATTCAATTTTTAAGCTCAGAAAACATATATTTATTTATTTGATTTTTAACTTTAGAAGCATTTTGTGCAAAAAAAAGTTTATTTATTTTATTTCGATACTTAATTACTTTTAATTACCTAATTGCTTATTTTCTTTAAATCTCAAGAATGTTTTTTGCTCAAAGGTTTATTTATTTATTTATATAATGTATGTGTGTGTTTCTTTAAATACATTTAAATTAGTTTATTATTAATTCATTCATTCATTTTGATTAAATTGTTAGTCTCAGGTACATTTTGTGCCAAAAGTCTCATTATTATTTATTTACTTACTTTTCTTAGAGTATTTGTGTGTGCCAAAAAGGTTATTGTGTTTTGAAACTGAGTAAAGAACCCTAATTTTGAAGAGTTTTTCTACAAGGATGGTCTACTAAAGCTGATCACAGTTTCAGCGAGGACCGTTGTTTTCGAATTACGTCTAATTAATGAGAATTAAGGTCCTTGGTATGAAACACACTTCTCTTCCTGTAACCTCTGATGTAGCTCTGATAACATGTTTGATCTGAAAGTGTCATCGCCACATCAGCTCGGCTACATCCTCCAGCAGTCAGTCTGAACCAGTTTAACAGCAGCGGCTGTCATTCAGGGAATCAGATGAACCTGCTCAAAATGTGATGCCCTCTAGTTCTAAAATCTGAACTCACTGTGTTAGACAGCACAGTGTGATATTATGATTCCCGAGTTCAGGTGTCTTATTTAAATAAACAGCGTTTTCCCCACAAAAGCCAAACATCTATTCATTCTCAAAATTGTTGGGGGCAGCGCAAATGTTTGCTTCCTTTGTCTTACGCCTACAGACACAAAAATTTCTTGCTATTGTGTCAGCGCTGCTATTCACCAGAAAAAGTTAATTGCAGCTGTGGAAGACACAATACTTATATAACTCATAAGAAAACCAGTCATAGCAGAAATATGATCAAAAATGATATTAAAAATAACTGATTATATTGATAATAATAATGGAAAAACAAATCAATTATTGCCATTTTAGCCATTATTAAACTGAACATTATATTAAATTGTTAAATAAAGAGAATTAATTCTTCGTAGCAGATGGTTGTTTAGTACCCCCTCCCTTAGTGCCCCTCTTATGCCCTCTGTGCCTCGCACGCCCACACAGCGCCATGTTGGGATGGGTTCACAGCCCATTTTGTTTGCGCTGGCTTTGGTGTTGCGTGGGGGTTTGGTGACCCCTGCACACGACGATTAATCAAACGTCACTCTGCGATTTCTCCAAAACTCATTATTCCTTTTTTATAACACAGTTATAATGCAGTTTTTTGATAAATCACCCCTTTAGGTCTGTGCACACTTCCATCTGTATCTTTTCATTTATTGGATCTAGTCAAAGAAATTCATTTCAGGTTTTGATAACCGATCATTTACATCATCAGTTGCTTCATCCACAAAGAAAGAGACACTTAATTTTTATAAATTAGTAAATGGAAAAGTTTAGCGTTGGTCAGATGTTACAGAAAAAAATAATATTGTGAAATATTATTTCCATTTAATTTTATTTTGTATTTTAAACTGTATTTCTGTTCTGCAAAAGCTGAATTCTCAACATCATTACCTTCAGAAATCATTTTAATATGTTGGTTTGATTATAAAGAATCAGTTTATATAATTATTACAGTTAGAATGTTAGATGAACCCAAGATATATATTTATGACCCTGGACCACAAAACCACAAAAATGTTGATTTTCATAATCTGAAAGCTGAATAAATAAGATTTGCATCGATGTATAGTTTGTTAGGATTGTTAGGAGATAAAAAATACTGAGAAAATCACCTTTAAAGTTGTCTAAATGAAGTTTTTAGCAATGCACATTACTAATCAAAAATTATGTTTTATTATATTTATGGTAGTGAATATGTAAAATATCTTCATGGAGCATGATCTTTACACAATATTCTAATGATTTTTGGCAAAAAAAGAAAAATTGATCATTTTGACCCGTGCAGTGTATTTTTGTTTATTGCTACAAATATTCCAAAGCTGTTTTTGTGCCACAGGATCATATACAGTATACTTTAGGATTCCTCTGGTGAATAAGGGTACTGACCCTAAACTTCTGAATACATATCTTTTTTTTTTAAAAATCTAAATTCAAGTAATTTTTTGTCCTTACCTTAATTCTTAAGAAGAAAACAACAGTTTTGACAGCCATACACTCCTTCAACATTGCACAATTCAGTTGAGAGTTTAACACTCTTTAACCACTCTTGTTGGCTGCATTCTGCTGAACGTGTGTTTGGTTTTCATGACCAGCATTGAGCTTTTCTCTTGTCCGGGTTCTTCACGGCTTTCTTCGCCCAAACACAGCCGACACTGATATCATATAGTCCTCTACATCTCTCAGAGGAGGTTCATCTGTGCTTTTCCATTCATTGAGAAACCAACCAAAAACCGGACAAGGCACTTGTTCCCACCTCCAACCACCCTCACAATTGGGGCCGGTATGGTAATGAGAGAGATTTGGGGAGGCCAGCAGATTGGGCCAGAGAGCGTCTCTTTGAGTCAGGATGGGGGGGGGGGGGGGGGGGCGGCATAGGTGTGAGGGTTTGGTTTAATGCGTCCCGAACGGCTGACCCTAGTGATAGGGTCCGGAGCAACTGCAAACCAGAGATTTTGGTTCTTAGAACGTTCTGAAAATTTTTGTTTTTGGTTCCCAGAATGTTCTGAGAACATCTTGTGGAGGTTTGTACTTTTTTTTACCCAGTGAAGTTACCTCTTTGGAAATAGGACGTTGTTTTAAGGTTAGGAGAAGATTCTGTGTTTGCTGGAAACAACCTAGATAACTTCACTATTGTCTTACCTTGGATAACTTTTTCATACTTTTGATGTAAACACCTGAATGAAGAGCTTCAAAACTCAAAAGTTAGCGTAATCTATTTACTTGATTTGCTTAACAGCATTTTTATTATCATTATAGCAAATGAAGTAATATATATTATTTGTCCAATGTGAAACTGAACTAATGTTTACTGTAAATCATTATTCATTTATACTGGGTGTGCAATAGATTGGAATTCGTTTAGTGTCACTCTGTATAAAATATGGCAGAGTGAATGTTGCACAGATATTCTCATATATTTTATACTTTAGTGTAAATGTGTGCATTTAAATGTTTAATATATATAAATAAATAAGGTGACTAAATTTAAATAAAAACTAAAATGAATAAGATTTATTTAAAGATTCATACTAAAAATAAGTAATAATATGTGTAAGATATTTCTTTGGTTTTATAGTTGGTATTCATATTATGATATATTATATATATATATTTTAGTTTAGTTATTATGTTTTCCTTTCTCAGCTTTTCTAACTAACTAAAATAAAAGTAAAAAAAAAAAATAATAAAATATATATATATATATATATATATATATATAATGTTTCACTTTTATTTTAGTTGAAATAAAAATATTTTTAAACTATTTTTAAAATAATTTTAGTTCACAATAATCTTTAAAGTATTTCTCTTTGGCTTAAATGTATTTGTTATATTTAAATGTAATTATCATCTAAATTTGATAGATTCTATATAAACCTATAATTTAGGTAATAATACATTTTTCTGTAATCTGTTTTAGTTGTAGTAATTCTAGTACTACAGTTTAGGCATATTTATTTCAGTTAGTTAGCTTTATATCCATGTCCAAAATTTATATAATAATGTAATAATTTAGTACACAATTTTAAATATACTCTGTGCTTGTGTGTCTGTGTATACATATACATATATGCAGTGCCCTCCATTAATACTGGCACTCTTGGTAAAGGTGGCTGTGGAAATAAATCTGCATTGATTATCCTTTTGATCTTTCATTCATTTGATAGAATCCATGATGTCATGTGTCTAAACAAGATGTCCAGGACCTCCAGCAGAGATATAGACCCACAACATTAAAAACACAGCAGTATACTTCATCATACACATGGAGTACTTTTTTATCCTTGTGTTCACCAAACCCATCTTAAGTGT
>JAUCMS010000031.1:18784442-18823428 GCA_032357445.1 Enteromius radiatus | reverse complement strand
ATTTGAAAACATTAGCTTAGCATTTCTACCTTTACCATTAAGTGACAAATCAACCGTTTGGTTGAGCACATTTTTGAAAAATTATTGAAAACATTCTGAAGTTTTTTAATGGCAACAAGCAACATAATTTTGTAAAGTTAGGGCTCCTACAGTGTAATATGTCAAAAAAAAATGTGCTTACCTTGCAAAATTTCACCAAAAACAGTTCACATGGCAGGAGTGATTTCTTTGATTCTGACATCCATGAGAGAAGAAGTGTTGTCACAAGTACTGTTGATTGACATAATGACATCTAGTGGATTTTTTTGGCATAACGTAGCTCAACCAGATGGTGGAGATGGCTCAATCAGCTTAAGTTAAGTTAGGTACTCCTCTTAATAAAATATAGTGACTCAAAATGTGCTCAACCATTTGGTCGAGCAGGCAGTTAAAGGGTTAAGGATGTTTTATAAAGTAGTGGTTTTAAAAGGTCTTCCATGTACTTTTTAAGCTATTGTGAATGAAAAGGAACACTTGTTCTTTTATGTAAAGTGCACATTTGTACTCTCATGTACCTTTTCTTTCAGAGTCTATAAACTATTGTCAAGCCATTATCGCATTTTCCATCAAGGTACGGCTGTCTTTAGAGCTGCAGAGAGACAGACACCTCCACCAGCAGCGACTGATCGAGAAGAGCCGCAAACAGAGCAAACCCAAAGGAAAGCTCCTGGTCAGTGCTTCCGAGCGCACCTCAGCCCTGATAACACACTGTACCGGTCCAGCAGCCCTCCAAAGCCCTCCACTCGGCTGGAAGGCTGCCAAAGATGACAAGACTCGCCTGGAAGAGCAGAGCACTGCCATCTCTGACCTGTGGAAGCTTGTGGCGCTTCTGCTGCTGGAGAACAAGCGTTTGCTGGAGGAGCGTGAGACACTGAAGGCAGAGAATGCTAGTCTGAAGAGAGGCCTGTATGAGGAGCATCAGAGTCCTCTGGCTTCAGCGCTGGGCACGAGGCTCCTCCACGTGCCTCCTGAGCTCCAGCAGGAGATCCAGCTGCTGTTGAAGATGGCAAATGACAGCTAGATCTGCGTCACCGTTTTTTTTGTCTGCATTTATTGGATCACAGATATAGTGCAACAGTAAAAGGGAAATAATATTACTATTTAAAGTTTAAAGTGGCACTATTATAGGTTATGAAAGGTTCATATTTAGGTCCCAAACAACAGGTTGACATGCATGCGAGGCCACAAACACTTTCATTTTCTTATAATGTGCATTTATTTTTACATTATTTGTTGAAGGACTCCCAAAAGATTCCTTCAACGATACATTTTTCCAAACTCCTACCATGATTGGTCGATTTTATTTAAAGCAGTGTTTGTGAGCTTTTAATGCTCTAAAAGCAGCAGCTAGTGACAAAGAATGAATATTCACAAGAAAATCAATAAGAGGGTGGGTAATATGATAATGTTATCAACATGAAATGGCTTGGGACTTTTAAAAAATGACTTATTTAAATTATCCGTTGTCTTTTTTTTGTTTGAGAGACAATAACTTTATGCACACTGCACTTTTGTAGGATGTTTTTTTACACAAGGTAATTTTCCTAAAATTCATAATTTTTACATTTTATTAATTCAGTATTGGTTTCCACTAATATTAAGCAACAAAATTAAATTTTAAGATTAATAATGAGAAATTTCTTCAGCATTAAATCAGCATGATTTCTGAAGGATCATGTGACACTGAATACTGGAGCAATGATGCTGAAAAGGCTGCTTTGCATCACAGGAATGTGTTACTTTTTTTTTTTTTTTTTTAAATCTATCAAAATACAAAACATTCTTTTAAATTGTAATATTTCACAATATTACTGTTGTTTTTTAATGAAATAAATGCAGCTTTGAAAAAACTTCTTTCCAAAACAACTAAACAAAATATTTTAATTATTCCCAATTTTAATAGACTGTATCCCAATTTATTTACATTTTTAAATACATGTTTCTAGTCTTTCTAAACATGCATAAATAGTAAAAAATTAATAAATCAGGAAAATCTTTTTCTTGTTCAACACACTCGATTCACTCTGAAATACATCACCACAGAGGTAAAATGTTGGGTTACACTTTATTTTATTAAAGTCCACTTTAATAGTTCTACTAACTATAAGTATATTTGTAACTATATGTCAACTAATTCTCATTCATTTTCAACTACATGTCTACTAACTCTAGGTTTAGGGTTAATAGAATAAGTTAACATATACTTGTAAAGTTTCTGATAGTATGTTGCATGTTCTGAACCCATCAAAAAAGTGTTAGATGTTATTAAGCAGACAGTCTACTAATACTCTGTTGGCTGTGCTTTACAATAGTTTATAGACTCAGAACATTAACACAAAGTGTTTAAGTAAAAAAATAAAATCCCTTTAAATCTAACTAATCTTTTAATGGATATAAGTGGATCACATAAACAGTCATGACAGACTAATCAATTTAGATTTTTCCATTTTTAATGGAAAATGTAAAACATCTCTTTAACTTCAATGTACATACAGTAGCAAACAACACATACAGCAAATAAAGCACACCATGTTATAGAAAATCATAATTAATATATATTTATATATGTATATTCTGCTATTTACATTACATTTCAGCTGAAAATTTCACAAGATCTTTTTTTCTTTTTAAACAAACACAGAATAAACTAATTCTTTAATATTCGCCCTCTGCACAGTGAATATTTGTCAAACTGTAAATAATTTAATGTTGCTTAAACATAATAAAACCTGTCCGTTCGGCAGCTGCTGATGTGATGGAATGCTGCTAAGATTGTGTTAGAATCTGTGCTCTTGGAAACACAGCATCACGACATGGTGAACACTTTGCAGTGCAAGAACAACTATTAAAGAACACGTCGTGAATCGTTATCGCCTTTGGAAAAACATATTTGCCGGTGTCGCTCTTTCTAAAGGGTTTCCATGGTCTTCTGCATGTGCAGCAAGTGGAAGTTCATTGCAGCTGTTTGGAGAGCACAGTGTACTACTTTTATCTCTCTGTTTGTCGCACCTCCACCCCTACTACGCTTCCTGTCCGCGCAGGAAGACATGATGGGGAAGTTCAAACAAAGAGAACAAAATCAAAGAGAAGACAGTGACATCACAGAGGAAGTCTCAGAATCTTGCAGAGTGGCCCATTTTGTTAGAATCACGTCTAAGAGATTTCTGGCTGGAGAATCCTGGGATTGTCTTTATGCTCCAAGGGTTTGGACAGAGGAGGAGGAGATGCATTGTCAGGACTCCTCCTGTTTCACATCGTCTGTGTTCCTCTCCTTCAAATGGTTCCTCAGTGTGGCTACAGCATCTTTCACAGAGTGATAAAAGATGTTCTTCACCTGAAGATGAAAAGATGTTGTGGAATCAGATTTTACTTACAGATTTGTGTCATGCCTTATTATACTTGGGAACACAATAAAACATTATAGTGTCAGTTTTGGCTACATCATCTGGCACGGGTCAACAGCCTTTCTGAATAGAATAAAGTGAAAATGCCGTCAGACACAATGCCACACAACAAATCAGAAAGTAACGTTATATGAAGCGTGATTTCGGACCAATGAGATTGGTGCAGCTGAAATGGAAACTAAATGATCAACAAAACAGGTCACAGTAGGTAGATGGAGGTACCTGGAGTTTGTCTTCATAGTTCATTTGGTCTTTGAGAGGGCGGAGCTCTTGGGTTAGATAATAGGAGTTATGCGCATGTTCAGGGGACACAAAGTCCACATTCACTTGGATGCAACTGTGCAGATTCATCACCTAAAAACACACAGCATGCGTAAATATTGAATACTGAGTGACAGCTTTAGGAAACCAGTCATCCTTCCCAAGAGCCCAGGATGGATTGCTTTAGGAGGATGTAGCCGATAATGCGAGTGCGGTAATGTACCTGGTGCAGAGCTCCTGCGGGGATGATAACAGCATCTCCGTGGAACTGCAGGAGTGTGCGGCTCTCTATGCCATATTCATCCTGTAGCTTCTGCCTCAGCCCGGGGCTCAGATACCAGCCGCCTTCACGCAGGGGGTCAGGATCACCGTCCCACTCTGAGTCAGAGTCTGCCTCTGGATCCGCATCAGCCTGCTGCTCAGCAGCGACCTGCAAGCACACACAGGAGCAATGTGTAATGAACTAATTTCACGTAAATTAAATGGATGGTTTTTTAGAAGCATTCACAGGGAAAAAAAAACAAAGGGCACAAGACAGAGCCTTGTGGTATACCATACTGAACCAGCGTTATATCAGACGACTCGTCTCTTACCAGCAATTAAATAAGCTTGTAAGTTTTACAAGGAGTGCAATACCTTTTGTAGAAACTCCTGGATCTTTTGTAGGTCTTTACTCATGTAGATGTGCCACAGAGCACCTGGCGTCTCATTAGGGTCTTTCAGTCGTTTCTTTACACTCTCATCCAGAACTTCTCCGTCCAAGAGCTTTAGTACCCCTATCACAAAGAATTTGACAGCCAAATTAATACAATGGTGCACATAAATTATTGCTCACAATATTCCATAAAAGTTCCTATTTAAAGGACACCAATACATGCTTTATTTCAGCAATTTCTAAGACGATAATTATGCAGGTATAGTGGCAAATCAGAAGTATTTTCCATTAATCAAAATTCAAAATAGCTTTAATAGATGCATTAGTGATCTCACACAAAGTGAATTAAGGTATTGATGTACAACTATTGATTATTGAATCATCTTATTTTCAAAATCCATACACAGAATTTCTTTGCATCCTGATCCTCCTCTCTTACAAAGCCAATCATTTTAGTGTTAAATTATGTATATGCTAAACTACTGAGGCAAAATAAATATTTTAGAGGAAAACATCAGTGCCACGATATCATGTTTGCATACAAGTACCTGCTTTGGATGAGGATCCATTTCCTTTGGCCACCCCGACATATACCAGAATGCTCATGGTGTCTGAGATTTCAACATGTAGATTGCTGGTCCCGAAGTCTTGTTCTGGACATGCTGTTACACCTGAACAAACATTGGAACATAAGGTCCATTGCATAACGAAGAGCACAACAGCACTGTCAGTGAGTGCAGGAAAGAAAGAATACCGTGGGCGCAGCAGAGGCGAGGACCAAGGTCAGGTCGAATGAAGAAGGAGGGCAGATGTGAGGCCAGGTTTAGATGTGCCTCTGGGTCTGTGTACTCTGGTACCGGCAAAGACTTCATCACATCATGATATCTGAGGTGAGTGAAAGCATTACATCATCAAATTCCTCAGTAAAACCTCATTACACACCATAAAAGCAATCTGATTTTTTTTTTTAATGGAAAAAATATATATAATGAGTTCAACTGTGTTTACTTTTAATTGTGTGGTTTAAGCTGACTTGAGGGTTTAATACAATTTAAGCACTCATTTATAGTGAATTCTTGTGATTTTCACTTCAGGAAATAATGTAAAATAAGTGTACAGTGTAAAATATGAAGCAATTTTCCCTGCAGTTCATGTGTCTTTATTTCTGGAACTTCTTTTACTCTTTTAATGCATGCCTGAGTTCCGAACCTGAGAAGAGGTTTATTCAAATAGCAGTGAAAGTACATTCAAATCGAGGAAGCATTAGCAGTACAAAGTGGTATTCTATTCAAATTCTAGAGAGGTCTGAAAGACAACATATGCTTCAAATGTGTCCAAGGGCGGCAATACCTGGCAGGCATGAGGGCCAGAAACTCCTCCCCTGATGGCCAGTCTTTCAGTCTATACACCACTGACTCCCCTTTATCAGATTTAGGTCTCTCTGTGGGTCACATACACAAAAATGCAAATAACATTTAGTCCACGGAGTGCGAATTCATATTCTGCAAATTTGAATAGAATGATGAGTACTTAATCACTCACTTGACGCGTCTTCAAAACCATCCCAGAACTCCTTGACCTTGGAGTTCGTGACGCTCCCGTCTCTGCAATTGTAGAGGTCACTATGAAGGCTGGAGAACTCACGGCTGAAGTGCTCAGGCTTCCACAGATTAGCGTTCAAACTCTTGTGCAATCCGGACACCAGCACTGGCTAAAGAGACAATGCACCAACTACAGCTTCAGAAGCGTACAATATGAAGTGTCTTTTTTACGTTATGCTTTCATACAAGACAACGCTTTGAATGTCTTGTTGAAATGAATCAAAATCAGTGGTTCAGGTTTCATCCTGTCAATCCTAATTTTTACAGAAAGTAAAACAATACTTCTTTTATGAGTGAATTTCCTTTTCACCCAGTATCTGTAAGGATATAGTTAATACTCCACTAGCGGAAGCATTACAAACCTGCTCTTGTGTCCAGTTCTCTTTGAACAGCCTTTGGTTGCCTTGGTGACGGTGATCTTTGAGCCAAAGCAGCCGGTGGTTTCCTAGCCAATCGTGAGGGGCAATGGCGTGGGGATCAGCCAATGGGCTTTCATCAAGCTTCACACCCTCTGGCCGCTGTCCCACCTCCCCTTCTGCCAGCGAATCCTGATTCAGCCCCACCCTGGCCATCTTTGTAGCGGGAATCTTATTTTCTACTACAGAAGCAATGATGTCATCCAGGATGTTGGGCATGCGAGTGTTTTGGGCTACCTAAAGAACGAAGCATGAACATAGTCATACACCTAGTGTAGTTATCATCATCTTATATTCTTCTATTTACCAGTCCATATATATCTAACCTGTTCAGACAAGTTGTAAACTGGTGCAAAGGCACCTCCGGTGGCCCCGAGACGCAATTTCCCAGCTGTGGAGGTCAAAAGGTCACGCAATGTTGATCCTTGTTCAGGGCTTGAGGACTTCCTACTGTGAGCTTCCATACCATCACACCCTGCCTTTTCTATAAATAAGAGGAAACAACAGGTACAAGAGCAGTTTACTCAGAAAATACATAGAATTAGCCAGAACTGTGTCAGAAGCAGGCAAAATGGGAAGTTACCAGTGGCAAAAATAAAGTGACAAACACAGCAACACATTGTGACCCTGGAGCACAAAACCAGTCTTAAGTCACTGGAGTATATTTGTAGCAATAGCCAAAAACACACTGTATAGGTCAACATTTTGTTTTATGGCAAAAATCATTAGCATATTAAGTAAAAATCATGTTCCATGAAGACATTTTGTAAATGTCCTAATTTTTGATTAGTAATATGGATTGCTAAGAACTTAATTTGGACAACTTTAAAGGTGATTTTCTCAGTATTTAGATTTTTTTCACCCTCAGATTCCAGATATTCAAATAGCTGTATCTCTTGTTCTATCCTATACATCAATAAAAAACTTATTTATTCAGCTTTCAGATGCTGTATTAATCTCCATTTTCGTTTTGTATTCCAGGGTCACATATGAGGTTTAATACACTATGGACCAATGAGATTTCACGTTAAGGGCTACCTTCATGTTGTGAATATAGTGCTGTCAATCATTAAAAAAAATAAATAAAATCACACATATTTTCTGAAATTAATCACGATTAATCCCATTTTTAAATACACTTTTATATTGCAATCATTTCATATTCAATCTTCAAATGAATGTAGAAACAACATAAACACAGTATATTTTTAATATTTATTTATTGTTTTTTTACTAACGGGAGTACCACTGACACCAATACTGATGTCTGAAATAATCTTTCCCCACTAACATTAATAATGTAATGTTGACTGTATTAATGTCATTTGATTAATTTGAACATTTATAAGACTTTAAAGTAGTAACTTAATAAAAAACAATCTTCACATGAACCTATTGAAATAAATGTCATATTTACCAGTGCCCTTCACCAAGTATGAAACTGAAGCAATTTAGTCAAACACTAAATTCTAACTTGAATTTAGATAAATCTTTAAAGCTTCAAAGGTTATTCAATTCCTCTTTTTTCTTTTGTTCTTCGATTAACAGACATCACAGCAGCTTGTTTTTATTTTTTTGACCGCTATAACTTTAAGACATGCCGCTGCTCACCGTGACACTGATCTGACAAGCATGCTCACAGTTTCATTTGTGCTTTAATACAAAGTAATAAACTCTACAGCGTGCATCTGAAGAGCATACACTACGTGCTACAAGCAAAGTATAACAAGACAAGACAGAAAAATGAGTTTTTACTGCCAACATTTTTGGAAATCATTATTCACCTACAGTACATTAATGTAGTTAACTAGTTGTGAAAAAAACAAGCAATAAAGCTTCTTATTGTGCATTGCTTGTCGTGAACTATATTTAAATGACAGAGATACAAGTGCAGAATGGATGCAGTTTTGTGTAAGACAATCCTTACCTCTTTTCTCAGCGTGCTCTTTCACTGTGACACGCGAGTTCTTCTGATGATCTGGCATCTGACGGCTCTCCAAATCACTCTGATCTGCGTCTGAAAGCTGATGTCACACCAAACACTTATTCAGCTTCACATGCATCTAAACACTCCTGTGGCCCAAGCAGCAGAGCACAGGTGTCCAGTCTTGCTCCTGGAAGGCGAATGTTTGCAGACTTGTGCTCCAACACACTTGTAGTGCATTTAAAGACCTCGATTAGTTTTAAATCTCAACTCTACAGGACCCTGGCCCTTCAGGAGCAGCTTTGGACACGATGCAGTAAAGCATTGTGTTGGCAATGCCAAAAATATGGGGTTCATTCCCTAATTTATGTACCGATAAAAAGTATACTTTGAATGCAATCTAAGTTGCTTTGGATAAAAGCACCTGCTAAATATATGAATGTAAATGCAAAGTGAAACTCTAAATTTGTCAGGACATAAACAAGCCAATACACAATGTGAAGTGTGCATCTTACTGGTGAGAGTCCGTTGGTAGTGGCTGTGCTGGGGTTGTGAGTTTTGCATTCAGTGCAGGAACAATGGGACGGAATTCCAAACTTTTCTCTCATTGAGTGCACAGACCTCTGCATGTCCACCAGTACTTTGGGAAAAATTACATTGCACTACTTTTACTATGAAGTACACAGTCAAAGGTGACACAAAGCCAGATGTTTAGACACATATAAGTACACAAACCTATACCTATACTTACCTTTTTCAGGGACAATTTGAGTAGGCATTAAGTTCTTGAAGTCATGTGGCTGGTTCTTCACACATCGGACCCATGTATACAGTTCCTTATCTGAACAATGAAACATACAAATTGTTGGAAAGAGAAACAGCCCTCCCCCCAAAGAAAAATGCATGTTCTGTTGTCCCCATATGGCTTTTTAGCTTAACTTGCATAACCATTAAAACTGAAAACAGGTCTTTTGATCACTAAAGTTTTGATTTTTTTTCCACAATTTTGTGGAAAGGATTTCAAAAACAATAAATAGAGACTGCACTTGCAAAGACATTTATAAATGATACAATTTTTACTATAGAAGTTAGATTTGATCAATTTTGATTAAAATAGTTTTTTTTTTTAATGAAATGTATTTCTTTATGAAAATGTCCACCTTTCTAATCCTAAAAGTTTTCAATTTCTTGTTTTTTTCCAAATTTTCCATGACCATGGGAATCTTGTTAGAGAGACAATGTTGATCGACTAACAATAGCACCTATTTTTTTAACAAGCTAGACCAAAACCTAACTAGTGTAAACCAACTTGAACCGGAATGGAAAGTCTAAGTTGGTTTTTCCAGAGAGGCGAGTAGAAAAGGGCAACCTATAGGTAAATTAGGCTAAAATCAATAGGAAAATCTGTGATGCATTTGCAACTGACCTTTGGCTTTCTTCTTCTCTCTGGCTTTATAGCAGTCCATGCAAACCACAAAGCCACATTTATGACAAGCCCAGTGCATGTTGAAGAGAGTGGCCTCGCACGCGTCACACATCTCCCTCACACCTCTCACTGCTCTCTTCCACATGATCTGAGCTGAAGAAACGAAAAGAGAAAAAAACCAAGGTGAAAAAGACAAAATGACAAGGAATAAGAGACTTTGTGTATCTGTCATTCCACATAAACATACTGTCTTTCTTGACCCAGGTGAAAGCAGTGTCCTCTGTCTTTATGAGCTGGCAGAACTTGTCTCCGATCAGCGCGAGGACGGATTTTGAAGTCTCAAGGTCCATCTTTCTTTTCTTCTTGTCCTCCTCGTCCTCTGAGCTGCCCGTCCACACCATAACTGCCTCCTCATCTGTCTGCTCAGACACCGAAAACCCATTCACACGGATAACGCCATTCTTACTGTACGACAGACTGAAGAGAAAAAGGGAAGAATTAGTGTATGTTTAAACTGAGCTGCAGTTGGATTTTAAAAAGACAATCTTTCAGATGTTCTTATTTTCATTAAACGTGCAAATCATGGATGATTATCATGTTTTAAACAAACTTGACATTAAAGCTTTACTCCACAGTACTTCATGAGACTTAAGTAAATATTTCACTAATGGCGACCCAAATAAACCCCAAATGAAGCGCATCACAGGGACTTCACATATGTGACCCTGGACCACAAAACCAGTCATTTTTAAATAAATAAGCTTGCATTGATGTATGGTTTGTTAGGATTGGACAATATTTGGCTGAAATATAACTATTTAAATATCTGGAATCTGAAGGTGCAAAAAAAAATCTAAATATTGAGAAAATCACCTTTGAAGTTGTCCAAATAAAGTTCTTAGCAATGCATATTACTAATCATAAATTAAGTTTGAATATATTTACAGCAGGACATTTACAAAATATCTTCATGGCACTATCTATACTTAATGATTTTTGGCCAAAAAAAAATGTTTTGGACCCATACAATGTATTTTTGGCTATTGCCACAAACATACCCCAGCGACTTAAGATTGGTTTTGTGCTCCAGGACCACATTTGTTCAAGTACAGTGCCAATAATACTGAAGACTGACCGTCTGAAGTAGTAAAATCGACAGAAGACGGGAGAGATGGCAGGCTCCTGAGATTTACGCGAGCGATCCAAGCGACACTCTCTGCACTTCTGCACGTTGGGGCCGATCTCTGCACACGAGTCGTCTTGTAAGAACGCTTCTCCGGTTTGCTTGAGCTTCCTCACCTTCCTCCAGTCTTTCAGCACAGAGCGAGGGATGCCATCTGAGGCAGAAATCACATAGCTGAGCAAAGTACACATTCGTATCTCATCGTTGGTTTGAATATGCATGATTTGAATTGTCAAGGCTTTCATTCCCAGTTCTGCCATGGTGAAAGTGATACTCAATTACAGTTTGGCAGAAACAGACAGTATGCATAATTATTTCTTGCTTAAAAACAGCTGCTATCGGATGAGACACTGAATAGTGCAAAAGGTACGTTATTTTCCTATTCATATTTTCTAGGTGCTGGAGAATAATCTTCTATAAAGACCAGGTTTGAGATGATTTGATTAAAAAAAGAATCATTAAAAAGGTGAAAAAGCCAGAATAAAATAATATAAACATACTAACTGACACTCATTCTCTGTGGAGTTTGTCATCGGTAATACCAATGACAATGTTTTGAACTAATAATTCTTTGGCATTTAAACAGGTGGGAAAACTCACTGCTGTTAGCGAGTCTCTGTTGAGGCTTATCCTTTGCACTTTGCAAAGCTCCATTAGGTTTGGCTTCTTCCTCTTCTTCCCCCTCCTCCTCCTCCTCCTCTACTTTCTTCTTCTGGTGGTCATTCTGCTTGATTTTTAAAGAGGACTTGGGCTTTCGTTTAAATCTCCTTCCTGATCCACCACTCTCGCTTTCATTGCCGGAGTCTCCTCCAGTGTCACTGTCACCGCTGGACTCTAATAGCCGTTTCTCGCCTCGTTTCTCCCTCTCAGGCTTCACATGAACCGGGGTTGACCGTTTTTCAATAGATTTCTTGTCCTCCACAACTGACTCCTTGCCCTCCAGCTTGTTTCTGTCCAAGACAGGTTTAACATCATCTAAGGAAGACTTCTTGCCCACTGTCACTGGTTTCTCATCGCCTATGACAGATTTTTTGTCCTCTGAATTGAAACTTAGAGCACTACCAGCAGACTTCCTATCCTCTAAACCAGACTTCCTGTTCTCTTGAGTCTTCTTGTTCAAAATTTTGGACTTCCTGCTGTCTAGGGATGGATCTTTATCCTCCTGACTGAACCCATTATCCACCAGTCCGTTAACTTCCTGTTTGATTGGCACAGAGGTGTTGGTCAAAGTTACAATAGTCTTAGTGCCATCTACTGTTTGGGAGACCGTGCTTCCTCTGTCTTGCTCAGAATGGCGGGTCAACCAGGCTTTTTTCAGTTTATGGTAGTTGTTCTGGCCAGATTGAGATTGGCTGGTTACAGCTGAAGCGGGTGCATGCTTGTTGGTAAGTAAACCTTGCTTGGTTGTCGGCACAGGGCTGGAAGTCCCTGATGCCGGTCCGAGACATTCAGAAGAACTAGTGTTGAATACAGGCTCTTTTTCTCTTCCTGAAGCATGCGGAGAACACACCGGGTGTGTAGTGAGCGTAGTGCAAGACCCAAACCTGCTATTTGAAAGCTGAGAGGTATGTTTCATAGCGTTTGAAGGATGCGTAGTGTGTTGAGGTTGAATCGTATGTGTGTTATTTCTAGATTCAGCAATAGCTAGTCCAGCTCTGTGTTTCTTCAGGTGAGGGAAGTCTCTAGAAATGCAACAAGAGGTGGGAGGGGACTCCATCTTCAGTTGAACAGCCCCACTCTCTCTTCTCTTGCAGTGTTCTGCGATTAGGTCAATCCTAGAGTGTGCAACATTCATATTTGCTAAGGGTTGAGTACTAATAGGTTTAGCTGTCATGTTTATGGGTGCACTGAGATCTCCCTTTGGGGCTGTCATGTTGATGGGGTGAACAGTATCCAGAGGGGTCCACAGGACACCTCTCTTATGCTGAACACCGCTCTCCTTTGAGTGTGGGTTGGACAAATGGTCCAGCGGTCTTATGTGGCTGCAGTGCATCTGGGAAACTGCGCTGTCAGACACTGTGTAACTTATTGTTGTATGTGTGTGGTTTGTTGGACGTACAATGACTGATGCAGTGGCTGACTGTGGTTTAACTACGCCTCCATTTGTTGTGTGTCCTCCGCCCAATTTCTCTCTGCCATACATGACTCCACCCCATTGAGTATCGTAGGCTTGTAACAGCATTGTTGCTTTCTCTGGAGCAAGTCTTTTCCCATCTAAGGCGACATGTTTGAGTTCAGGCAACAAGGTAGGTGGCCTCTGTTGCTTCTGAGCTTTTCCTGGCAAGCTCATTGGCTGAATAGGTGTGAGAGTAGGCGGGGACAATCTGCCATGTCCAGGGTCTTTCGAAACCACAATGGTTGGTGCTGGAGGGTGAAAAATAGGCGCACGGTGGAGTAAAGGCACGTTGCGTGGTGAAGAAGAGACAGATATGAGAGAAGAGCTTGGCCCCCTTCTCTCTACAGACGCTACCTCTACTGCTTCCATGGAAGATGCTTTATGAGCCAGCTGCTCTGTGATCTTTCCCAGCAGACCTTCTTCTTTCTCATGGTGGCGTTTAACAAGAGGAGGAGGTCTGGCTCTCATTGAGACCTCTGAGCTGGAGGAAGTTAAGACGGGGGCAACTGTGTTGCTGGCACTGAGCCTCTCGTAGAGTTCTTTGCTGGCTGGCACTCTGCGCTGTGGAGGCTTGTTCTCCACGCTGTTAGACAGAGAGGCATAGTAGCTGCTCGGAGTGAGGGTTGGGGTGGGATGGGCTGACTGCGGCCGGGGAGGTAGAGTGTGTCTGAATGCATGCACGTCTCTCTCTCTGTCTCCGTCTCTGTCTCTGTCCATCTCTTTCTCCCTTTCCTTGGCAGAGGTGGGGTTTCTAAAGTATCGTGGTTCTCTGTCTGAGCCCAGTTTAGCAGTAAATGGTGCCACCTCACTGCTCTCCTGAAGAATGCGCAGGTTCTCTTCCTGGTAGCGGTTAGGTCTCTCTCCTGTGAGGTCATAAACAACAAGTGGCTGTTTGGTTCGACTTGGGGCTGACTCAAGGGCGACTGGGCAGTAAGTCTGCCCATTTTTGCCTGCTGCTGTGCGGAGACGCTCCTGTTCAGACTTGAGGTGAGTGTGGAGGAGTGTGGTCTCAGTGACAGCTCTTCTATCCAGCTCTCTAGAAACAAAAACAGCAGGAATGAATGTGGAAGAGAGTTTGTCAGAAAAATTAATGCACACTCAAGGTTGATAAAGTAAGTTTTAATAATTTAACAGTCAGGTCTTGTTTTAGACTACCATAACTAGTTTGTAAAGAATATGCCGAAGTGATATGAAAGTATAGTGCTGTCAATAAGCAGCAACATCTGCCAGTCTGTTACAAAGCAACAATGTTGTGTTATTTAAGGCACAAAAATTATATAAAGTGGGAAAAGCGTGTAGGAGTTAGATGAAAACTTACTCTGTGGTTTTGGAGGAGGATGTGCAATGCTGAGTGTTCCTTGACACTCTCTGAGGATCTGCACTGGAGGGTCGGATGGGTAGTGGGGGTTGTAATCCTTGACCGTCTGCATTAGTAACAGTGGTGGGCTGAGAAATCCAAGGACTTGGGGTGTTCTGTTACCACACAGACAAACATACAGGCTTTCATACAAATTTACAAGACCTGTTATAGTTCGATAGAGAAATTAATCTGTATCTATCAAAGGACATCAAAGCTCAGGGAGATAATATGAAATACAATACTAAATAAAATTAAACCGTGTGCAAGGACATAAGTCAATCCCTTTCAATACAAGAGAATACTTTGTGTGTGCATTATCACTATCACACACACAGAGAAACACAATCTCTTTATATGTTTATATCCATAGTACACGTAAAGATGAATAGTGGTTTACAGACAACTCAAGGATGTCCTCCTGATAGCATATGAATAAAACAGTGGGGGGAGTCTGCCGCCTGGATGACTTTCTTTCAGTTCATCATTCTTTTCATTGCTTGCTGTAGCTTTCTTTCTCATTTTCTTGTTCCCTAGTCTCCTGTCCATCTCTATTCAGCCTGTCACAATTTAAACAACACACTGCAATATATGTCCATGATACCATAACCTGCCTCTTGATGCTTTATATTCATTCAATGAGGATTGTGGAGCTTTATAAAATCCAGAGGAGCCAGCATAATACACACAATGTCTGCAGCAGAATTAGCAGAAAGGGAGCCCAGTGTGCACCTCAGGGTATATGCTCTGCTTCGTCTAGACTTCTCCCGGACAATCTGAGGTATAGCTATGATCTCATAAGTACCATAACAACTTAACAAATTAAGATATTTTTGATTAACTCCTGAGAGCTTTCTGACCCTGCATAGACAGTATGGGTCCTACTACGTTCAAGACCCAGAAAGGTAGTAAGGACATTGATAAATATAGTCCATGTGACATCAGTGGTTTAACCCTAATTTTATGGAGCTATGAGAATGCTTTTTGTTAACAAAGAAAACAAAATATTTTTTATTTTTTTAAATGCATCACGGCACTGTTCAGTAAAACTGTTTAATACATATAAAAGCATTCTTTTAGCTTCATAAAATGTCCTTCCTACCTTTCTAGGCTTTGAATGCGCCAATTGCTTTGCTGTCTATACAGGGTCAGAAAGCTCTTGGATTTCATCAAAAATATTTAAATTTGTTTCCTGAAGATGAACAAAGGTATTACAGATTTAGAAAGACGTGTGTGAGTAATTAATGACAGAATTTTCATTTTTGGGCGAAAACATTCCTTTTAAAAATCCACTATAATTGTGTTAAAAGCTTTGACTTTCTATGATCCACCTATTCCTCAAAACCCACATCCACCTGGGGTTGCTGGGATGCCAGTGAAGTCAGAGAAATACCCAGGATTGATGGGTAGACCATCACAGGCCAAACAAACAGAGACATCCATCTCACATCTACAGATACTGTAAGTCCAATTCATGTCTTTGGATTGTGCAGGGAACTGAGCTTGTTGCTCTAACAAATAAAGAGCTTGTGAGGAACTGGGAACTAATGACAGTGTCATTAGTTCCCAGTACCTCACAAGCTCTTTATTTGTTAGAGCAACAAACTCTGTTCCACAGCTCCTACTAGGCGTAATATCTTAAAGTGCCCCTATTATGCCATTTTAAAGGTGGCTAATATTGTTTTATGGGTCTCTTAAAACAGGTTTACATGTATGCAAGGTCAAAAAACACTTAGTTTTCTCAAAAAATAGATTTAATTTTACCCCATTTCTAAATGATTCATAAACGACTCGTGTGAAGCAGTTTGAAGACTCAGTTTGTCTAAACCCCTCCTTCCCGTCATGAATGTTAATAACTCCTTCTTTGTTGATTCATCTTTCGGAAGGGCATATAAAAAAATTTACTCTCACAAGATACAGCGTCTTCTTCACATGATGTAATCCATGTGGAGATTGTACTGTTTGGGGGCGGGGCAAGTTGTTCGCGACATAGAACGTGGGCGGACATTATGCAAATATGTTACTTCGTGACATGTGGCTGTAACAGAGAAAGATTCAAATTTCTGATGACTCGTTTAGGCGAATGTGAGCCGACTCTTTTTTTTGATAGACAATAACTTTATTTATCGTGCACTGTTGGCGTCACAACTTTGCAGATAGTTTATGTTCACATACAGCTACATGACACATTGCATGAACGATCATGTTTGAAAAAGCATAATAGGGGCACTTTAACTGACTCCAGAATCTGGGATGTACATGCTAGAAATGTGTGAGCCCACTTACACTCCTCACGATGCTGTCAGAGATGCCAGCACCATCTGCGTGTGTCCATTTGGATGCTTGCAGGCCCAATCCAGGGTAGCTATGGGCTCCATTGGGGAAAGGAGGCCACAAGAGAGGATAGAGACCAAGAGGTGCCAGACGAGCTGCACCAGAGGTCTGGCCCAGGAGAGACGGGTTACCTGGAAGGGCCAAAGGATGATGGGGAAGTCCCAGGGCTCCGATACGAGAATGTCCAGACAAAAGTGCAGGAGGCAGCAGGGACGGGAGGAGGTGCGGATGAGGGATGGTTGAGTGGGGTGTGCTCAGGGAGCAGAGGGGAGGCTGGGAGTGGAGGGGAATGGGTGAGAGGTGTGCAGGGTGAGGGGAGGGACTCAGTAGCTTGCTATGGGAGGAAGCAGGGGTAAGGCTTGGAGAGCTGGAGGAGGGAGAAGGCGTCTTTAGGTGATGTTTGGGGTTTGGGGGCGTGTGAGGGGGCTGAATGTAGGTGGGATGGGCCTCAAGCTCCGTCCTGATTAGTGCAGGGTCTCTGTAGATAGTGAAGGGCTCCTTCCTGTCCACAATGAGGGGACTTCTGGTGGACTTGTCAGGAGTGGGAGTGCGATTAGGCGTATGGGAAGGAGAATGTGCTGGGGTTCTGGATCGGTTTGGGGTTGGAGAACGGTTCTGAATCAGGACTGGAGTTGCAGAGCAGGTCTCTTTGGAATTGGGTGCCATTTTAAGGCTGCTAAGGGTCCTGTCCATTGACTTGGCAAAAGGAGCAGCGTCCTTCAACAGGCCGATCTCTAGAGATGCACTCTGCTTCTGCCTGGACGTCTCCCGTTCAGTCTGAGGTTTAGATATGATCTCGGGAGAAGAGCAAGGACTGGTGTGCACACTAGGCTTGGGGGAATATTCTGCATTCACAGCTGCTGGAGAACAACTCTGTTTAGAATCTGCATCCTCCTCTTTGTTGCAAGGTATGACTGGAGAACAAGGCGGTGGTGCTCTAGGTACCTCATCTACTGGGACTGCATTGTCACTGCTGCCTTCAGAATGGGGGAATTCTGACCTCCTGACCTGTGATTGTTTAAACTCTGACCCCCTAGGCTCTGCGTTGGTGAACTCTGACCCTCTGACCTCTGGATCATTCGTCGACATCTCGTGCTCGGCCTCTGCTCCTTCACACTCCAGAGGTGACGCATGTAGCAGCACACATGTGGCTTCCATGGAGACCAGCTGCTCACTCTCTTGGGACGCCAGAAGCGCAGACACGGCCTCTGAGTCCTCACGAGATGCCCCCTCACTCCTGTCCTCTATTTCTGTCATCCCTCCTTCGCATTTCTCTTCCGATTTCCCACTACTAACAACAGCACCAGACTGTGGAGCATCTGTGTTCCTGAATGCTCCGTTGCAAGATGCACTAAGGGAATCAGATAGAGAAGTTTTCCCCACTTTCTGAGTCTCGCTCTCTCCTAATTGGTTCGGCGAGGGTTCCCCACCTCTTTGGGAGGGGTGAACCTCACAGTCCAATGGCTTCTTTGAAGTGTTACGCTGTTTTAGCTGTCTCTTTGATCCTGAATCCGATGATGAATCCTGCGCTCTGCAGCTGGAATTTTCAGAATCGCTGTTCTCGGACAGGTCGGACACACTGCCTGCTTTCAATCTCTTTAACCCACATCTATTCCTCTGCTTGTCGTCTTTTTCCTCATCTTCTTTCCTCCTCTTTCTCTCACCATTGCTGTTTTTAGATTTGGAAGAATCTAAAAAAAAACATCAATAGTACTGATTTAGAAAAAGTTACACAGCTACTGTACATGTACGATTTGAAATCTGAATCCAGCTAAATGTAATTTAACAGAGCTTGTAATATCATTATAATCATTACCCATGGCTACAGCTCACCTCTTGCCTCATCACTCCTCTTTTCAACCCTCATGCCTTCTTTTTCATCCTCTTCCATGCTGCAGTTCTGTGTACTCATCTCAGACTGCTGCTGCGCTGGCCTGGAGCTGCACACCTTCGGCAGAGAGACAAAGTGTGTTTTCTCACTAGAGGATGTAAAAGTACACTGCTGTGATGCATTTGAAAATGTTTCAAAGTCTCTACCTGCTCATTTTTAGTAGTGTTGTTTGATATGCTTCCTGTGCCCTGGAAGCAGATTTAAAAAAAAAAAAAGAGGTAATAAAGACAAGACACAAATATTTACTTGGCATCTAAATGAGGACATAGCAAGTAACGCAATTACTATGTGCACACATATACAAAAACAAACGTCTTCACTCACAAGAAAAATTTTATTGATCTTGGTGATATGCGATTTTTTGCATTTTGAGCTGTCTCCCATCAGCGAGGAGTGGGTGATATCATCTAGCAACATCATCTGAACCAGTGACGGATCTACATTCATCTCACAAACCTTTTAAAGAGGAAAAAACAAGCTTCATTTAAAACACATTTTTACATAATCCTACTATATGCAGCTTGATATATAAGTGTGTGTTTACGTGGTCTCACCTGGTCAGTCATGACAGCTACGCTTCTGTTGTTCAGGTCGTGATGTGTGATGACTCCAGACAGCCACTGGGTTTTGGACTTCAGTCTGAACACTTTCACTCTCAGGCCCTTTAGAGAACAAGCACCTGTCGCACAAAATATCACACACATATAAACACACTCGTGACAAGTTAGTTCTTAAATTAATCTAATTCTTATTTGAGCCAAGTCTGACCCATAAAATGAACAATCAATGTATAGTATAATGTGCACTAATAAGGTAAACAAACTATGTAACTAGGCACAATAATTAGTTACAATCATTATTAATCACAATTAATTACAACTGATTATTTATCAAACTTTATTGTCTTTTTTCCCCATTTCTGATGTGACCAGTTAACTATGTGAATTTGTTTTCATGCTAAAATCTCTCAGACTTGGAAATAACCCTGTAATGCATGGCTTCTTGTGGCTATTTGCCATCTTCATATAAACTTTAATTGAATGAGCCACAGTTAAACATGTGATGCATGTGATTTTGATTATACACGAACATGTGAACTGAACCATAAACAACCACATTCACACTAAACCAGACACGATGCATATGATTCTAGCGACAAGCCATGACAAAACCAGTCATACATTTTGGCCAATAAGCAAAATAAGTATATATTTTAATAAAACATAAACAATTTCAACATGATTTCAAAAAATATTCAGTGGCTATATAAACGTTTGTTATGGAACGCACTTGTTTATTCACAGTGTTGGTGAGTAACTAGTTACATGTAATGGTGCTACATAATTCAATTACAAAATAAATGTAATCTGTTACAGTTATCTGTCCCAAAATACATTGACTGCTCTAAAATATGAGACAGACACCCATGTTTCAGGACACAGAATAGGAAACATGCTTTTTTGATAATTTGCTTTATATATTTTAAGATTAAAATAGAGTTTTTTCCAAGGCTTTTTTTTAGATGCCAGTGTTTCCTCTCATAGCTATTCTTGTTATGATCTCAAATCTGTATTTAACCTCAGAAACATCTCAAAGTTGTAAAATTATAACTGTAAGGTTAAGCCTGCTTGTGTAAAATTATTAACGGCTAACTTGTACCTAACAGCTAACCAAGAAACCCATTACATTTCCAAAGTAACTTTCCCAACACTGTTTATTTGAATATCACAGTTCGAACATTCTTTCTTTCTTTATTTTCAAGATCCAAGGTAAATTATACATTGTCACTTTAAAATAGTTATTTCAGTCCTGCACAATGATAATCAAACCACAATTAAACCCCTTTAAGATTATACAAAGCTCATAATCAGCACTTGAGATTATCACTGTGATTAGACACAGTTTATATGTTCTTGTTCCCAGCCACAGCCACAGAAATTGAAAGCATTTCTAAAGTTATTTATTGTGTATAGCTGTTGTGGCTGGTTAGGACAAAAACTGTGATTAACATAAAACATGTTATTGTGTGTTAGGCTAATGAACTTTTGAATACTGATAATAAATGTGAACTTCTTAACAATAGTATCTTGTAATGTTCTGCAGTAGTATCTTTAACATCTGTGAGCGCCAAGTGCTAATGAAGATAATTCCTCTGTGTACAGAAAGAAAATACGGAGCGAAGATGTTTGACATGAAATCTTCAAACAGTCAACTCCGAGCTGATCAGATTTTCCTTATAAAAAGCAAACAAACCAAACCACAGGATCCTCACACAGCTCAGTATTACACAGAAGAATGAACGCAGAGTGAACAGAGGCTAGAATACCTTGCTGAAGAATGTTCTGGAATTGGTTTTGTTTGAGCCAGGCCTGGACCTGTTCCTGCAGAGACGGATCATCTCTCACAGCTGGATTTCCACAGTCCACTTCATCCTTTAACAGCAAAACAACACAGCTTGAGACAAGTTCTGGTTTCCTCTCCTTTCCTTTTTTTTTGAGGAGTGCTAAAAATTGTATGTGTCATGAGCACACCGAAGGCTCCAAAAGCAAAGATGAAAATGAAGGAAAGCAACAGTTGCATACCAGACGGCTTTAGATGAGGGAGGGACGTCAGAGAGAGAGATAGTGCGCACACACACACACACAGTATTACACATGGCATTACTCATGCATGTACACAATAGACACACCTCCTCACTGTACACACACTCAAGACTGGAAATTACGTAATGGTAGTGCGCGAGGGATACTTAAGCCGAACTGCAGCTGAACTCCCAAAACCTCTGCCTGTTACACACACATTCAGTGAATAAACACAGGAAGCACAGAGGCTACATATCATTTCCAATAAATATTACATCACACATTTCTATCTTTCTGTCACTTCCATCCAGCAGGATACAGAGAGTCCTGACACACACACACACACACACACACACACACAATCACATTTACATTATGTTTTTTCCTTCAGGTTTATCTTTTGCTCTTGAGTGAGTCCGTTTTTTTGTTTGTGACAACAGCTGTTGAATGTATGTGAATGTATAAGAAAAAAAGAAAATTATATATTCAATAATACATCACTAAGTCATGTTATATAATGTATAATAATTTAATTATAAAAAAATTATATAAAACTGTCAGTAATTAAATATATTGTATTTATTCAAAAATATAATTTTTTTTATTTAAGTATAAAAATATATCATTATTTTCATGCATTTATTATTTATCACTTCATTAAAATAATTTATTATAAAATATTGTATTCACAAAAATATTTTATTGTGTTATGTTCAACTATATTATTAACTATAAAACTTAAGTAATTAATTAATAAATTAAATCACTTTGAATTGAATGAAGAAGATAAGAAGACTTCCATTGACTTCCATTTTATTGTCAAATTCAATCAGGGTTTTCAGCGCTCTCTCTCTCTCTCTGTCCATCAGTCTTCATCTGGCTGGTCTAATGTCTCAGTCCAATTTCTCCTTTGTGACTCATATACAACTGACCCCTGAGTCTGCATCATCATCATCTTCCCTCTCTCTCTCACACACACACACACACACACACACAGACATACACGTGTATGAGGCTCAGGTGCAGGGAAGAAAAATCTTTCACAGCAATACTGTGAACTGTTGTGACTTCCAACTGACAGAAATAGCCAAACTAAAGAAACAAATAATGATATCACTGATTGTGCTGATGCGTATCCCTCATGAGACACTTATGTGTGACAGAAGCTGCTCTTGATTTTAGAAATGCACACCATATCTGTATCGGCCTATACCAGTATTTTTTTTTCATTTATCTGGATTACCTTGATAAGGATGAATCATTGGCAGATAATACTGTTTCTATGTCATTTCTCAAAGGTATTTGAGGACTTTGTATTATGCAAAAACAGTCAAAGGATCAAAGATTACATGTCCATAAAACCCGTTCAATACACTTTTGAAGGCACAGCAGCAAATAACGGTGTCAGAGAAAGTGAAGCATGGTCAGAGATGTTCAAAGTAAAAAAAGCATTTTTAAAACAAATAAAGTTAAAATTCGGGTCATCATCTCTATTATGTCATCATAAAAGTTTATTGTCTGCATGTATTTTTAAGCTTTGTCGATTTTAAAAACCTCTTTGATTAGTTTCTTTTTTTCTTCTTTTTTTCAAAGCTGTTTCACTTATGGCCAAATATTGGTAAAAAAAGATTTTATCAAATGTAAGCCCCTATGGAGTCATAAATGGTATAAAAAAGCATTAGTTATTTGAAGAGGTCTTAAATTTATGGACAAAAAAAAGGAATGTGAACTTCAAAAAGCTCTGACTTAAATGTAAGTGCTGCACATATCAAAGTAAAACTGTTGCACATCCTACAGGCTTGTGGTTTCAGAACAGTTTGCAATCAATGAACAGCCATTTATGTCAAGCTATTGCTTATGATAAACTATGTTCACATCATACTGCAATCTTCTCACCTTCTAATAACACACAGCTGCTTTGCATTTCTGCTGTTCCAAAGATTAATATACTAAGGTATCATTTTACACCTTTTCTATAAAATGCTTCAAGGCTGAACTGAGGTTCATAATTTCTAAACACTGTCAACATGCATTATTTGAACTCTGAAGTTGTCTAAATCATATATATATTTTTTTACATTACATTCAATTTGGTATTACTAAAATAATGATTATTTTGTGCCCTCAGATTTCAAATATTTGTATCTCGGCCAAATATTGTCCTATCCTGACAAACCATACATCAATATTTATTCAGCTTTTAGATGTTGTATAAATCTCAATCTTGAAAAATTGACATTTATGACTGGTTTTGTGGCCCAGCGTCTCAACTATTTGAAAATATGGAATCTGAGGGTGCAAAAAAAATTAAATACTGAAAATAAATTTACTAAATATCTTCATGGAGCATGCTCTTTACTTAATATCCTAATGATTTTAGCATAAAATAAAATAAAAAACATAATTGTGACCCATATAATTTATTGTTGGCTAATAGATGTGTGCGACTTATAGTCCAGGGTCACATATTGTGATACATATTATTATCGTGAATGGAAAAACTACTTATACAGTGATGGAACAGTTTGGAACTTTAGTCATCCCACCCCTAAACATTATTAACAAGAGCTCACCGCACTGGGGCAACGGGATCTGCTGCTGCCCAGCTGTGTGGGTGCGATCAACGTGTGTGTGTGTGTGTGTGTGTGTAAAGAATTCTAATAATATCAGTGTGTGTGTGTGTGTGTGTGAGAAAGAGAGAGCGAGCGGCCATCTCTGATTACTATCTGCCCTTGCATAGCAAACATAAGGCGCGTGTGTGTGTGTGTAAGTGAGCAGACTGCATGAGAGAGGGAACGAGAGAGAAGGAGAGCAGGACGGAGAGAAAAGTGTGTGTGTGTGTGTGTGTGTGTGTGTGTATTACTCATCCGTGCTTCAGTTCTCAGGACGAAGGGAAGACATGATTTATTCATCTACCCGCAGGCAGGTTTTGATCTCTCTCTCTTTCTCTCTCTCTCTGGCTCAGACTGGCTTTCTTGTCTCGCTCACACAAACATACACTGTCTCTCTCTCTCCCCCGCTGTTTCTGTGCCTCTCTCACCTCGCACTCTATTTCTCTCTTTGACACACACACACACACACACACACAGCTCTGCTTCACTGGCCTTTTGGAGGAGGGGTAGCGTATGGAGGAGGAATGAGAGAGGAGATAATAAGACGGGGGGATGAGGGAAGTGTGATTGGAGAGAGCGTTATGTGGGCAGGATGAAGGGCAAATTGAGCTAACGATGATGGTAAGGTTAATTAGTGTTAATTAGCGTGTTACAGCACCGCTTTCTTTGATTGGTGGGTTGGTTTTTCTGCTTTTAAAGTTCTCTAAACAAGCTGAAATTCATTCACTCCATCAATCAAGACAAACAAACACACACACATAGTCAAACTAACTCTCAAAACAAACACATCTCTGCATTTCCCTCATACATATGGAACGCACACACACAACCGCGATCTCATTAACTCCTAAACATACACGCATAAACAAACAAGCACGTACACACACACCTCAGCTGACCAAAACTCCTGAGAAATGAGATACACAGTGACTCAAACGCACTCCAGGGGACGTGTGACGCAACGCAGGACAGAATGAACATGACTTTGAGAAAATGAGAAAATCTATTATAAATGCATTTCATTTAATTGTTTATTCTTTATCTAATTTTGGGACATTTGGATATTTTAACTACAGATAGTCTGTCACTGTCTTTATGACAGATACTTCACCAACAAGAGCATCAAATGATTTGCATTTACGGTATTAATACTGAACCTTGGTCTTGAATATTCCAGGTAAAATACAAATTGTTGTGTGATGCTAACAGTAACAAGGTCAAGAGTCTGACGGGGAAAGCATGAACTGATATCGAATGCGGAGTGAGTCGCTTTGGATGTAAGCATCTACCAGCTGCATATGTAATGAAATGGAAAGTGAAGCTTTATTAACAATATGCATGACATTCTGTTGACCGCCAAAGGCAATCATTCAGACTCGTACCTCAGAGTGTAAAAATACAGAGATGTGTTGACAGTTATGCACTTACAATATATGGGTTAAGCGTACAGTAGTTAAGCTTATCTTTAGCTAAACCCTGTAATATTATTTTAGTTTGTTTGATGCATGTTATTACCAATCTCTAAACCTTTTCATTAGTTTTGTAGGCTGCATGTAATTTTAGTCTACATGACTTCAAAGTAACCAGGTTTAATGGTAAGCCATTACACAAGAGTTTAAAATTATTATTAAACACAATTTAAAAACAGACTGTACGGTGCTTCCAAAAGTTTGGGATCAGTAATACACTTTTTAATTAAATTAAAACCTGCAAGGACGCATTATATTTAATGTAATTTTTAAATAAATGTTATGCTTTTGGACTTTCATGATTTCTACAAATATATTGAGCCGTTTTCAACATCATAATAAGAAATGAGTTCTAAAGAATCATGTGACTGTGAAATATGGATTAATGATGCAAAAAATTATTACAGTAAAGCTTACTAATTATAATGACTGGTATTACTGTACTTGTGATCAAATAAATGCAAGAGTAAAAATGTTATCTAAATAAAATCTAAAGGAAAAGGGCCAACCAAGAAAAAGTATATTATATTAATCACTAACATGGCCTACTTTCTAAAATCCAATCAGCAGTTTACTTGGAAATATGTCCCATTACAGAAGTAAAATTATGTACTTTAAATCAGTTAATGACATATTCAGAACTATACATTGTATTTAGTATTGCATACTATACTTATGTAGTAAATATGATTATAAGCAAGATTAGTTGTAACAAACTTATAAAGCTACAACATACGTTTAAGAAAGTAATAATAGACAACAAAAACCAAATCAGGCACTGATACAAACCCAACTTCACTAAACAGAATTGATGGATGCTATGGTTGTATTTGTATTTTTAGAAACTGAAATACATAGTTTAGTTTTGAGGTTTGGTGGTTTAATACCCTTTTTCTCCAGTCATTTGTACGTTCTACAGGACGAGAGAGGTGAGACGAAACATGCTGCTGCTGTGAGAGAGACAGACAGGATGGGCTGATAGAGTCGTACGAAGAGTGAGATGACCTCAGTCTAGTGCACAGCCAAAGCATCACCACGGCAACATGTGCAAGAGAGACATCGGGCTGATCCAACTATTGCATCAGGAAGAGAGAGATGAGGCGGGTGATGGAGAGAGAGAGGGGGGAGAAACTGAAGGAAGGAAAGGGGAAAACAGACATACAGACAGATTATTGAAAAGGATGAACTAGTATGTTTGTAGCGGCTTGTGTTTACGTATGTACAGAGGAAAATCATAGCTGGAGAGAGCATGAAGAGAACAAATAAGCTTGTGCTCCTTCCTCCAGCGAGAAGAGCCACACACACACACACACACACAGTCAGAGAGAGATACAGTGGGTTAGAAATAGATGATGCCGAAAAGTGCTTCATTGAATTCAAATTTGAGAGTAGAGAGAGAGGGAAAGAGAGGGAGATGTGTGTTTTTGAGAGAGGAGAGACAGAAAGGCTTGACTGAGAGGGACAGAGAGAGAGGTGTAGAGGGAGGGTGATGAAGTAGATGAGATAATGACAAACAGAGGAGAGTGAGTGAGAGAGGAAGGATAGAGTCGCAGACCGACACACACAGAAAGAGTGCTCATAAAAATCAATGCAGGAGTCTGAAGACCTGTCCTTCAGTAAGAGAAGAACTACAAGTGCTGGATCAGAGACGGAGAGAGAGAGAGAGAGAGAGGTGCTCTGGCGGCTTAAATAAGGAAAGCTGAAGTCACTGACAGATGAACAGAAGTATCTACAAAGCAGAGGACAGATTTCACTAAACGCAATTTAAAGCTGAAGACAGTAATTTCTTTTCTGTTAAAACACTTCCTCCTATGCTTTACTGACACAGCAGTTCAGCCACTGGCGTGAGTTTGGGGTGAACCTGCCTGATTTCCGGACCAATGCCGAAGACTGAGGAAGTGTTCGAGAAGAAACTGCTTTTAAAATCATATTTTTGGCCATAATTGTTGACACAAGTGGCACAGAAATGACAAACTTTTAACTTAAACTGAATGAGAGGATCAGGTTGTCGTCCATGTTACAACATGAACACACTTACAATGACATAACTGGCTATTTAGTTAGTTTTAGTAAATAAATGTATCCACAATTTCGTTACGAATAATATTTATTAACGGCATGATAAATTCAACATCCAACTCATCTAATCTTAATGAACTAATTAACGATGCACGCACATACAGAAAATGTGGCTTATACCAATATTCAATAATTAATTATGATTGATATGTGAAAGTTGAATCAATACAGTTGGATAAAAGTTGAATCAATAATCAATAGAGAAGAGTGGAATACAACAACAATATAACATTTGAGTTGAAGAGAACAGAACACAGCATAAATTATGGCATAGAATATAGTAAAATAGAATAGAATGCTAAAAGATAATAGAATAAACATGGGAAAGTGCAGCATAGTAGAATAAAAAGAAGAAAAGAATGTAATATCCAGTAGAGTGGAGTAGGAGTTCACTAAAGTAAGAGAAATTGAGTGTATATATATACAGTATACACACACACACACACATATATATATACACATATATATATATATATATATATATATATATTACATGTAAATTATTTTTATTTATATGTTGAAAATATTCATACATGTAAAAACTACTAGTGTTCTAAATAATTCTGGCATCATACACCACAGTATTCATACATATATAATGATGCTTATAAAACAAAAAGCTGCCAATGGCCCCTGTTAACCTGCTGAGCCTTATAAAAGGCGAGTTTGTGATTATTGAGAAAGATACATTGTTTTACTATTAGATAGTTTCTTTGGTTACTACCATCATAACAAGTTCATGAGCTAATTATTTTTATAAAAATAACATGTGAATGCGTGTAAAACAGAGATGGAAAGCAGATTTCCTTTATCACACACAAAGTGAAGTCTCTGTGTGTGTGTGTGGATTGAGGGTGGCTGACTCACAGCTGAGTGTCTTTCTCACCACAGCCTCAAAAGGGAAAGTGTTCCACAGAGCCTAATGGAAACCACTCTGCCTGCTTTTTCCTTCAGTAAACCTCTCCCCCTTCTCTCACTTACTTCAGTCTATCTCTGTCATACACAAGAACACACACTCACTCACGCAGGCAAACACACTGTTTGGAGCTTCCTAAAAACAGCTGCACTGTTCCCATTTCAGCTTAACAGGTCAACAGTGCTTAACCTTTCCCTCTACACACACACACCCTACACTGGCCCCTTAACATGTGCTAAGTAAAAACACAGCTTTGAGTTGTCAAGGAAACAGCAATAAATACACACAGCCCTCTGTCCATGCTCCATTTTCCCTGATAGATCTTTCTCACACTTTCTCTCCACCTTTATCTCTTTTCTGTCTCTGTCCTTCTCTCTCTCTCAGGCTGCTCAGTAATTCACTCACGTCTCAGAGCTCAACATTCAGAGCTGTGGGTAATAGAGCAGTGGAGAGAAACACAGTATAGTAAGTAGAGCAAAGAGTAAAGTTGAACATAAACGGAACGGGTGGAACGGAACGGAATAGAATATTTGAGTGTAGTACAATAGAATAAAGTAGAACAGAGCAGAATACAGCAGCATTGAATAGTACAGAGAAGGAAAATAACAAAGTTGACTAGAGTAGACAAAAATGGGACAGTGTAGAATGTAGCACAGAATTTAGCACATACAGTACAGACCAGAATAATAAAAAAAAGAGTACTGTCAAGTACAGTGGAACAGAAGAGAACAGAATAAAATAGAACAGAACGTGAAGTAGAATAGAATAGAATAATATAGTAGAGTAAAGTAGAATAGAATAGATTGAAAAACAACAGAACTGAACAGAACAGCACAGCTGAATAGAGTGGAGTACAGAACAGAAGTACAGTATAGTTGAACTGAAAAAGAGTCTAGCAAAAAATACAGTGTTTTAGAACAGAATAATAAAACAATATCATGAAAATGGGCAAATGAAGAACAGCAGAATGATAGAACATGTAAAGTACAATAGAATGGAAAACAATACAGTGTAGTAGGATATAATAAAATAAAGTAGCATAAAATAGAGCACAGCAGAGTGAAGTACATTAAAATACAATACAGTGAAAGACAATAAAATAGCAACAAGTGGGCAAGAAAACAGAGTAGAGTAAAACAGAATAGACAGAATGGAGAACAAAATAGAGTAGAAAAGAAAATAATAAAAGAGTACAATACAGAATGTAAATAGTGTAATAACAACATACAAAATAAAATGTAACTGAGTAAGAGTAGAATTAAATAGAACAGAACCAAATAGAATAAAGCCGAAAAAACATGAATAGTACAAACAAGTACATACCACAAAAAAACGAGTAAAGTACAGTTGCATAGAATTAGAATAGAATGGAGTAAAGTACAGTAGAACAGAACGTGGGATCAGAGTAGAGAAGGGTTGTGGTTTAGAGGCTGTTCCTCACAGAATTTACAGAACTGCAGCATTCAGAACACATCAGTGTCATGTGCCAGTGCTTTATCTAGACTCTCTCTCTCTAATGCTTTCCCTCCCTCTGCCTTGTGTTTCTTTCTCACAGCCTCAGTTCCCCTGCACACACACACTCAGATGAAAGAGAGTGGGTCTCTCTTTTATCATCCATCCACAGGCATCAGAGACCGGGAGTGATGAAATGATGCAGTGGTGTGTGTGTTTCTCCACAGCTCACAGCGAATGTAAACAGTTTTACGCAGTCCTGTGTGTCATAGTGTCTTCTCCTGCACTAAATTATATGATTGCGCTGTGTGATTATGATAAACAAACACAGTCTGCAGGAGTATGTAAAGAGTGAGGAGCATGTGTCTACGGCTAATTACACACCCCTTACAAAAACACACACACTCGCACACTGCCGAATTCACTGTGAGAATGAACTCTAAAACTAACACACATTACACACTGCTAAATATATTTAACCCCTTCAGCACACCCTGGACTGTGCAAACTAAGATTATTATTCCATCCTCTAATTATTAAGTTTTCAAGAAAATATTGGTGAGCATAAGAAGAAAATATTTAATTTCTTTAAATTTACTTTACACTACAGAGCATATTCTGAACACACAGAGCATGCTCCATAAACCCTGCAAAAATACTGACAATATTCTATATAACAAACATCCTCTAAAAACTATTTTTCTTTCAGTACCGTGCTGTCTGCTCTGTTAGAGTTTGTAGTTCATAGAAAAATATTATTATAGAAATTTACATTCCTGTGTTTACATCGTAATGCTATTCTCCAACAGTGTTTCCCCTGGAAAGCTACATTTATATTGACTTTCAGCCATTTAGTGAATATAAATCTCATTATTCAACAAGTTTTATCACATTTTTTTTCATTGCCATAGGATGAAATGGTAATTTGCAATTAAACAAGTCTGTCTGGGACATACACTCCCAAAGGCGCTTTCACAAATGCTAACCGGCTCTACAAACACAGACTAATTAAACCAGTAATGACTGGGAAATCTCATCATACATCACACTTTTATGAGGAGGTCTGAGAAAGCAATGACACAAATCATATCTTGGGTAAAAAACGTAACACCTAGAGCAATAGAGCGAGTCTGAGCATGGCGGTTTATTAAATATGGTGTTGACGGTAAATACTAAATTCACTCTATTATTTTTCCAGCATAGACTGTATAGGGACATGAGAAAAGTGAATTATTTAATGCTTTAAAATATAGCAGTCAATACAAATATGAGAATATATTTGCTCTTATTCATTATGTTTATGGTTTTTATACTGATATTGTCTTTCATGTCATAAAACACTTAACATCTAAAAGACCAACAGCTCACAGAATTCCAGTAATGACTTGAACTAAGAAGAACATTTCTTTACAAACTTTTTATGTGCAGTGGACTATAATTTCATCACACTGTAATTTAATAAATGTCGATCATACACAACAAACCCCCCCCCCCCCCCACACACACATGAATGCGAATAAGAACAACTTGCGCACACACCTCGAATGGCTGGAGCTCCTCCTGTTCTGTGTAGAACTCCAGCTGTCTGTCAGAGATGAACTCCACCACTGTCCAGCCTCCTACGCATGACTGACCAATCAGAGGCCGAAATCTCTGTAAAAACAAATATCACAACCAGTCAGTCTCGATCAGAAGACAAATTCATCACAAACCTTTTAAAGACCAGACAGTCTTGAGGTCATATGATGCGACTTGAAATTTTACTTTCTCTGCAAGCTGTTAGTGCATAGCTAAGATCCTCGAAATTACAAAGTTTCAAAAGCAAAAAAATATTATTTATAAAAGTTATGGCTTGTTTAAACTTTTCTAAGTCACAGACTGGGTTTATTTTCAAACACTGTCCAAATGTTTCTTACTGTAGTGTTGCTGCAGGTGCCACGTTCTGCATGTGCTGTGTGTCGTTGTCAAAGTGAAACTGCTTTGTGTTTTCAAAAGAAGACACAATTACAAATCAGTGGTCAAGTTGTAGTCACAACACTGTTCCAGAACAGTTCAACCCAAATATTAGAGCGTGTTGAGCGCATTTACAGAAACCTGGAGAGTAGCCTATGCCTACTGTGCACAATATAAAGACTATAAAGTGGAGCAATTCTTCCTCTGCAAAGACGGTCTGGCGCTTCTGACTCATAATCTTTAAGTAAGTTATGTTTTCTTATGAAAAGAACCTGCTATTTACTATTCAAACACAAGCTTTAAGCAGCGAAGGGTAGTGCTTGTTGTTTCTCTGATCACGAATGCAGACTGGGTGTTATGTTTACGAGGAACGATGCAACGTGAAGCGTAAAAACACAGAACTAAGTCAAGATAATCAGTAATTATGTCTCCACTGGATGCAACAAATGGCTTGTTTGTAATGTGTTTTATTGTTTTGGTGCGATAGTGGCATCACGTTATGGTAAGGGGAGCGTAACATATCGCCAAATGCTTAAGGTATTCAGCCAGTCACAGTGTACTATTAGCTGGCCAATCAGAGCACACCTCACTTTTTTAGAATGATAAGGTTTGTGCAAATCAACCCGTTTCAGGAGGCGGGGCTTAGAAGAGAAACATGTTAAAATGTTTTTTGCACCTTAAACCTCAAATTTAAACCTTAAATACACAAAATATTGTTGTTTTTAGAACAATCATATGACACCCTTTAAAACAATATTGTAAAGTTTTCAAGTAAAAAAGTATTCTTTACAAACATCACAAATTACTTACATCTTACAAAAATAGGATTAGTGAAATTTCAAGAGTTTTGACACAGTCTTGAGGGCCTGCAGGCGTGAGGTCCTTCCTCTGACAAAATATGCCATTTTATCTTTTTTTATGACTGGATACATTTTGGTTAAATAATATTAATTTTCTTTTTTCCTTTCAAAATCAGCACATTAGAACGATTTCTGGAGGATAATGTAACCCTGATATAGCTGTTGAAAATTCAGTTGAATAAATTACATTTTAATATATATTAAAATAGAAGTCAGTCATTTCAATCTTTAAAAATATTTCACAAAATTACTAGTTTTTCTGCTTTTTAATAATAAAAAAAGCACTCTTAGTGAGCATTAGAAATTCCTTTCAAAACAATTCTAAAATCTTACTAACAGCAAACCTTTGAACAATATTTCAATGGCATTTTTCTTTAATATAGAAACCATACTTAAAATAAATTTGAAGTCAGATATTGACAACATAAACAGAAAAATTAAAATGTCACGTCATCTATGTAGTGGTTAGCTGTGAATTACATACAGTACTGTGTGTGAGCCAATAACTTAAGGATTCAGTTAATCTTTCATTGATCAAGTCATATTCTCTATGCATAGTTTCTATTTATATAAATACTAGGCCAGCACACTCAAAGTTTCCATGTCTGGCTGCCTGTTTCACGTGTGTGTGTGCATTCATGTAAGTCGATGTGTATTATGCAACACAACAGTGTTCATTTCTCTGAGGTATGCTGAAGTGTAACCTAATCTACATGCAGCCTCGGTGTTATAGGATGTGTATACTGTATGTGTGTGTGGATCAGGTTTGGCCTACATTGTTTAGACCAAAATCCCAGCCAGCAGAGAAAACAACTTAATAAACATAATAAATAATGTCCTAATGAAAATGCAAAAAGGCTGGGGTTAGGTTTATGTCCAATGGAACAGAAAATATCATTAGCCCGATAATAAAAAAAGAGGAAAGTCCCTAATAAGATATGTGTGTGCTTTTGCAGAGGCCTGATGCATGTGATGACTTGAGCCCAAGATCAATCATCCAAAACCTCAATTCACAAGTACTGTGTGGCAGTCTTTGTATGTGTGTGTGTGACTCATAAACCACGAGCTGGAGGGTAAGGGGACAAACAGAATGCGTGTGAGCTATTTTTAGGCACTCTGCTGTGTTCAGTGCACTCACACACACTCTGTCACACACACACACTGCACACAGTTACACACGTTTACCGCACTGTGGTTTGAGACTCTGTTCTGTCAGAGAGGCAGACAGAGAAAGGACAAACAGTGAGGACAAAAATATTCTTTTGCAGAAACAGCATATCAACATAAATCTAGGCACAGTAAATGCATTTAATACACGCAAACACTAACAGATGAACTAATACAACCCTGCAACTAAACATTAATGAATAGACACTACAGGCCTCATAAAATAAGCTAAGGTGAAGTGATTGACTCGGTTGATATTTAATCATTTTGCGACTGTTGGCATTGACTTGTTATAAAAGAAGTGGTACTCATTTCAGTTAGAAAATCAAAGGTGGTGTCATCAGTTAGTAATAATAAATATGTTCCAAATATTTATGAAAAAAAATTAACACTACAACAGCAAGTACACATAGCGCTGATCAAAAGTGACACATTTATAATGATTTTATTAAGATATCCAAAGGATTGAGTGACACTAAAAGACAATGGTTGATGTTCATTTCACTTCAGCTATTTTAAGCATGTGTCATTTCCTATTAATAGTTTAAATATTAGAATATAGCAGCATATATTGCCATCATATTGTCCTTCATTCATCCTCCAGTGCAGATATCAGAGTTGGCTATTAAAAATCCTAATCAGCCGATCACTATGAAAATCATTAATGCGTTTTATGTAAGGTGTCCCTGTAAGAATATACCAGTGTCTGGAGTGTGATAGCACAAAGGCTGCAGCTAGCCATAAAACGAAGTCCAATCTTACTCTAATCATAAATTTAAATGAGATCCACTCCATCTTCAGTCTGCTGCATGTCTAACTCACGCACACACCATTTCCTCTCACGCTGAAGTTTGACTTCTGTCGTTTTATAGTTAGCTACTGATATTTTCTACCCCAACCCTAAACATACGCCTCACAAGTACGTGTGAAGACCACAAATGTGTGGAGGACTTTTGTTGACCTGACGGGTCACACTTACAACATGAAGTTGTAAAAATGCAACGTTTTATTTATACATTTTTGAAAACTTTGCGCTTTAAAATAAAGGTCCAGAGTACAGTGCAGTACAGTACAGACTACAGTAGTCCTTATGTAACATACAACACAATAAATTCAATTGAATTATGGTGCTGAAGTGAACACTTTATGTTGTACTACCAAATTAATGTAAATGTAATATCTAATTCATTTAACTTATACTTGTTGTAAGTTGTCCTCAAAATGAAATAAATACAATTTTGAGATAATGTTGCAGTTATGCATTAAGTTTAAAATTACGCAAAATAAAGTGAGATATAAACTCAAATGAAAGATTTTCCATATCTCTTTCTTCTGCTGAATATTTAGGAAAATATTTCAAACAATGATTTTGGTGACCATTAACTCCCAATGGACACTGCCCCTCGATTTCTCGAAATACATTTTATATACTTCACATAAGAAAGAAAAACCATACAGGTTTGGAATGACATGAGGGTGAGCAAATGATGACAGAATTTTCATTTTTGGGTGATCTATGTCTTCAAGTCTTAGCCAATAAAAAAAAACTTTAAGCTGCAAGAAATAAATTCACAATTGCATGAAAAAAGTCAATATAATATTTCAGAACAACAGAAATAGAGTCCCAATTTTGGAGAATTAGCTTATTTTCGTAACACTAAAGGCAGAAACTAGGAATCCACAAGTGCTTTAAAAACTATTTCTCATGAGAATCGTTGACTGGTTCCCACAATGTAGGTGATTTCATGTTTTACGGCAGTTGTGATGACATTTGATCACCGCAGTGTAAGCAAAACATGAACCACACACACACACACACACACACATCACATTCAACACAAGATCAAAATCTGGATCACAAACGCACACGTGATCAAACTCTGGAAGCCTATTTTACAGTGATCACACACACACACACACACACACAAACTACTTTCCCCTCTCCCTCTGTCCTTTCATTTCTCTCTTTCTCTCTCTCTCTCTTGCAAACACAATCTAGGTCACACACCTGCTGAAGCATGGCCATACACCCTCACTCTTGGCAGAGCACACAGTGTTGCCATGGTTTTAGTGTGTGCGTGTGCGTGTGTGGAACATTAAGACTTCATTAAGCCTTTAAAGCTGCTTGAGTCTGTCTCTACACATGCTTTGAGGGATAGAGAGTATTTTTGTGTGTGTGAGGGAATGCACGAGCGTCTATATTCGCATTTGAGACTGTTTATATTTTGTGTGAAGAAGGATGTGTGTATGTAATTAGAAACGTCTGCTTAGCACAAAGCCACATTTAGGAATACTTATTGAAATAGGTCAGCGTGCGTGCGGGTACACACACACACACACACACACACGCACACGTACAAATACACAGAGGGACAATCAAACACATGCACGAGGCACAGCTGATTGAATAAACAGAGATAAAACAGAAACAGTTAGATGGTAAATGTCATATCAGTCCACACCCAATGACAGAGAGACAGACAGCGAAAGAGGGACAGCGCTGGGGAATAACGGCGGCGTTAATCACTGACCCTTGGGCTATGACATACTGACATGCGTCTCGCCACAGTAGCTGTTCTTTAACCCAAGAAGCATCAATTTCAGTTCGTCCATTCTGTAAGTAACATGCGTATTTCCACTCATCTGTACTGAACTTGTGTTCAACAGGAAGGAAAATCACTTTCATATGTCAACTGTTTCACCATTAAAACAAAATTAAAAGGAGAACAGACGTAGACTTTTGAGAAGTCTAGTCAGATTTGACTTCTAAGAAAAGACCCAGGAAACTCTCATCTCTTCAACAGTTTCAGAAGTACGTCTCATACTGTGGTCACGAGCTAGTCATTTCAACTTTCAGAATCTATCATCAAATCCTCCAGAGACCATATTATCTATGCTAGCCATGCACCTGAAGTTCACACTTACTTTATATTTCACTTAAAGAATTATAGAAGAACGATCTGATGTTTTAATGGATCACTGAGCTATGAAAGAGTGATCTGTGAGCAATATTGTCCTCTTTAATAGAACTAGTGCTCAAGAGCTCCTAAATGTTTCACAGCAAGGCCTAGAGTGCATCTGAGTTGTCCTGCTCTCTTCTCTGCTCTCTTTGGGTAAACGTGACCTTTCGTGTCTGTTTTTTCCCCTCTTGGCGAGACTGCAGCCGCAGAGCTTGTTCTGGACGAAGAACTGCCTCTGCTTTGAATTTCTGATGAATAGATTCAGCTAATACTTTCTTTTTAGTGCTTGAAAGCATTCAAACTGCTCTGATTTAGTGTTGAAATCCCTCCAAACTCAAGCTGTCTTTCACTACAAATCTTTCAGAATGGAAAAATGTGATTCATGTTTCATACATTTATTTTCCAAGAGAAGAGAAGCTTATTTTCCCTTTTATTTTTAATTAAATATATATATATATATATTTATATATATACACTGCTTGTTTATTATGATGTGTTATTTCATTTTATATACTCAAACATTTTAATCTTTAATAGTTCAGGAGACTTTGAACATTATCATTATTGAAGATGGACATTATCTCATTAGCATATCTTTCTCCTAATATTCCTTGAGAGAAATACAGAATGAGTATAAGAAGTGGAGAAGCAAGATAAGTTCTTAGATTGTTTGTTTATTTTCTCCATTCAGCATGTATGAGATGATACATGATCATATTGAAATAGCTCTTTTCAGTTTTTATTTTAATTTAATTAAGTTTTATTTTGACAATAACAACACTCTCATTTATCTTTTTCTACAGGTTGAGCACTACTTATTAAACATTTCTTATTTGTTTTCTTCATACAGTATTTCTCTATAGTACCACTTGAATTTTAGAGACATTGGATTAGCAAAACTAGTAAATTAGTATGCAAAAATTGCTTCTTTTGGGTATTATTTGATTCAAATGCACCAGCTCTATTAAGAAGCTATCATAAATCAGTTTTGTGTTCGTGTGGTTCACTGAGCTTATGTTAGGTTGTTGAACTCACTTTAATGCACAATTAAAGTTGATACTGCAGCAGTGTGATAAGAATAATTGTGATCTGATATTTCACACGACATGACCTCAGATTGAGCGCTAGTTGACCTGCCTTGTTGAGTTCAGCTGTTAAATGTACGACTGCGTCTCTCTGAAAGCAATTGATGGCACAGTGGGAAAATTATACATATGCATTTTGTGGGAATTACTTTTATTGATAAGCTGTACCCAAAGAAAATAAAGCCCCAAAAAATTATCATGGAAACAAAAAAAGGCCTTAGAGATCTCCCAAACTGCACAAAAACGGATGGAGAGGTTATTTTTCCTTTCTCCTTTCTCGCTCTCTTGCTCTGTTTGTGTGTGTGTGTGCATGTGTGTGTGTGTGTGTGTGTAAGAACCCTCTTTGTTTTGGCTCTCCAAGTGGCTGACACACAGCCAACAGCCAGACAGAGCCTCAGTGTGTATGTGTGAGGAAGAGAAAGACAGAGCTACAGAGAAACAGGCTACGGAGAATGTGTGTGTGTGTGTGTGTGTGGCGGGTAAATTTATGTCCAGCTGAGTGAGTAATAGTGAATGCACTTCCACAAAAATGACTCTCTCTCCTACACACACACAGAGATCAGTGGTAAATATGTACACATAAAAAAACCAAATCTGCCAGCCATAAATAGAAAATACAAACATAGATCATTCATGACCTTTGCTCTGCTGTACACACAAGCAAAACTAACACACCTAGGGTAATATACACACAAAAACTAATTTGCCAGTCATAAACAGAACTTGGTAAAAACTTTCCTCTACACACACACACACTCTCTCTCTCTGCTGTGGATCTAGGTCATATTTGTCTCTCTAGACACCAGTTAAACACACAAACACATTGCCTATTACCTCGACAAGCACCAAATTACTAGCTTAACTGATGTTGCTAATGGCAACTTGGACAGACATCCACAACTACAGTCTTGCTGTGTGTGCGTTAGTGTCAGAGACAAAGCAGGAAAGAAGGACATAGAAAGACAATTTCAATTTAATGATCAAATGAGTTAGCAATTCAGAGGCATCAACTCCCCCCCCCCCCTCTCTCTCTCTCACATACACACACACACACACACATGCACACATAAACATACACACACCCACATAGTAATGGAGTCACTTCCTGACTGAGTCACACAACTGATTAGTCATTTGGCAACTATCTGTTTTGTTTTGGCAACTATCTGTAGTTTTCAATCAGTTGAACAACTACTTAAACTCAAATGGATATCTGGACAATTTTCAATCTGGTTTCCGACCGC
>JAUCMS010000031.1:18761479-18777111 GCA_032357445.1 Enteromius radiatus | reverse complement strand
AGATTGTTTGGTTTAATGGTTTTATGAGATAGCTTTGTAATGTTGAATGGCTATTCAATGATTAAATAGCTACTAGGAGAGACATCAGAGTAATGCTGACCTTCAGTCACAAAAAAATATGCTATTATACAAATATAAAAAATGTACTGTCTTTATGTTGTTTGTACATTAATTTAATGTTTGAATGTGAAATTATTGCAACATAAAAGTATATTTAAAAACTTTACTGTTAGTTGGAATTAATTGCGATTAATTTCAGAAAAATATAATAAAATAACAAACGTCTGATGGGTTTGGAATAACATGAAGGTGAATAATTAATGACAGAATTTTCACTTTGGGGTGAACTAACCCTTTAAGCTATGAAACTATGAACAGGATGTTTTAATGGTACAACCATCTCTTACAGTATATGACAAAAACCAATGCACCCCAAATCTGAGTGCATGAAGCCAGACAATCACTTTCAAGTTCTTGCCATTTTTGTGTGTCATCGGCATCAGATGGAGTAGCAGCAGCACTTTGAGGGCTTTTGAGGACTCACCAGGGCAGGTTGCAGTCTCCTCTTCTCCTGGCTGCTGCTGCTGCCCTGTGTGCTGGTTCTTTTGGCGGCCCAGACGAGTTCCTGCTCCAACAAAACCACCTCGCATTCCTCACGGAGTCTCCTCCACTTCCTCTCTGCGCTCTGCTCGTTGTCCCAGTGCACGCATACCTAACACATGGAGAGAGAGAGAGAGGGTTAGTATGTACAGACACGGGTGCACATGCTCACGCATACAAGCATATGTGTTCACAATTAACTTGATTGATGCAGCTAATTAATAGATGATTCGAAGGTGATAAATCGAATAAATTAGAAACAAATGTCAACACATCAAGTGCACACTGAGCACAAAAACGTCTGCTTAGAAGCCCACAAACAACATGAAACGGAAATGAAACAGATTAAACGCAAACATATGTGTTGCGAATGTCTACACGATGAAAGGGCATTCTTAGACCACACACACTAACACACCAGATCACACAGTCCTGTCCACGTCGATATACATATTTTCATGTTTAAGTCTGAACTCACTCGTATTAGTCAGCCAGAGTGTCATCAAAGCGTCACAAGCACTGCGTCTGACTGATGACTGAGCCAGACGAAATTAAAACTCACTCACCGGCTGCAATGAGCCATTCAGCTCTACTGCAGCATGACAATATGGCTCAATCTGTGACAGATCTGAATCACAAAGTCACCCAAAAGAAACTCACTATGAATACAGCACTGAGATCTAGCTCACTCGCAGTGACTCAGAATTCACGGTACCTGAGAAAACATCAGCAGGTAAGGTTAAATAAAGACGTGGAGGACGTCTGGTCCATGTGGAAGGAGAACGAGATCGCTTTAAATTCTTGAGCTCATTACAGCAGGAAGGATTCTGATTGGCTGTCAATGTTTGTATCAGCTGGGAAAAAAAAAAAAAAAGAAACGTTCTGAAATTTATTTCAACAATATAGTTTCTCTGTGCCTTTATTGTTATAGCTGTGGTGGTGCAGACTCTGCTATTCTTTAATATTGAGAATGATTTTAGAAATATATGTTTATGGTTATGTGTACTGTTATAGTTCTTGGTGTGACACAAACAAACACTGACAGCCGATCAGAATCCATCCTGTTGTAACGAGCAGCAGAAGTGCATGAGCTGTGAATAAACTAATATCGTGATCGGGCTTGGTGTGAACAGGCCTTTAGACATGGTTTGTTCCTAAACTGAATATTTGAGATCTGTAGGTCCATTTGGGTGATTTGATTCGACTGCTTAAAAAGCATTTCTAGATTATAACTAAAAGTTTATATTTACATTCAATTTAATGTTTAAATCAGAGTACATTTTGGGCATAATCAGTGCATTTAAAAGTTTGATTCAAATTAATGTTCACATATAGAATGTTTGATACTGTATTTTTAGCAAAAGCATGTTTAAAAAAAAAGAATTTTGGACATTTGTTGTTGCACAAATGGTAAAGGAAATCCTGTACAGCCCGAAAGCATTGCTTTGGGCATTTAGTCTGAAAGTTGCTTTGAGTAAAAGTGTCTGCCAAACACATGCTAATTTGAATTTTAGGGCATTCTGGGAGCATTCGGAAGTTTGATTTAAATGTTTGTATATTTTATCAAACATTTTATAGACATTAAAGCCTTTATTTAAAAGTTTGAATGTAAATTAAGCATATTTTGAACCCTGTACGTGTATTTGAGAAGACTCCAATGTTTTATCCATAATTTCAGAATTAAATAGAACATAAATACGCATCATTCTGAATTTTTTGATCAGGAAAGTTGTCATTATTAGCACATTTACATTTAAATGATCAATGGCCTTTTCAGATACAATTTTGCCAGTATAAGTGCGTTTGAACACTTTGAACACTCTACAGCCTGAACGCACTGTAAGTTAGTTTTTGTATAATACATACATGCTAATTAAAATATTCAGCATTTTAGGCCATTCTAGGTACATTTGGAAGTTCAGTTTGAATGCTTGAATGTTCGATCGAGAGCATTTGTGCACTGTAGGTTCATTCAAATGTTAAATTCAACATTTTGAGGCATAATCAAGCATTCACCACAATGTGAAACAGTCATAATTGGATCATCTTGTGTTTTTGAATGAAGATCAGAAATGTTTATGGAGAGACAAAAGAGTTCTCAACTTTGCTCTAGCAACTTAGCATACAGACACCTGTTTATGTGTGTGTGTGCGCCAGACAGATGACGCCACACACCCTACAGAAAAATTAAAAAAGCCCTAAAATGCATTGCAGAGACACATGTTGCCATTGGTCAAGATCTTCTGAGCTCAAGAGAAAGAGAGAGAGCAGAGAGGAGAGAAAAAGGACATTTTGAGTTGCTATGCTACCAACCTCTCTCTGATTATCTCTCCATCTCCCTCAACTCCTCCTTTTCTTCCTTCTGTCTTTCAGCCTCACCTTTCCCCTTCATCTTCTCACTGTCTCTTTCACACAAAGGCACACTCAAACTCTCTCTCTCTCTCTCTCTCCCGGTGTAAGGATGCGTGTCGGACACTGAGGTGATTTACGTGCTCTCCTGCCATTATCTGTGAGATGTGTGTGCCTGACGGAGAGTGTGTGTATGAAGATGGGAGCGTGAAAGGAAAACAGCAATTATTCATTTAGAGGAGATCATTAGTCATAGGAACCAGTGCTACTGCCTTTTGAAACCACACACACACGCATACATTCACACAGAGCTTCATCTGTCCTGTAAATGTGAAGTGAGTCTACCATCACTCGTCAGGTTGCCATTTTTCACAGCGGCTGATTTTTCTTCCGCGCGTGTGTAATTACGATGATGTATGTGTGTCGTCTTTGGGTGTGTGTGTCTCAGGCAGTATTTACAAGTGTGAGTGAGCTAACAAGAGGCTTTTTCCTGCTATTCTCACATACACACACACACACACACACACACACATGCATGTCGGATATGTGTGTGTGCGCTTCGAGCTGTTCGGCCATGAAGCGTAGACAAGCTGTAACAGGTCAGAGAAGCGTTTCACACATACAGTCACATGGCTGCACACACACACACATGCAGACAAACTCACAGGCGCACCTGCAAATCAACTCAAGCATTGCATACTCACACTCCTGCAGTATCTCTTATTGACAGACTGCAGGAGAGAAACATTTACACACACTCTCTCTCTCAGTAAACACTTCCCCGAGGCTTGTGGGAGGGAAACATTCACCGGCATCAGATTTCAGCCTGGACTACGTCCAACGCTCCGGCAGAAATGTGCTTATAGCATCAGCATTTATACACACATAACCTGACACTGCCTTCCTGTCTGACAAACCACACACTCTTTTTTTTTACTGGTGGTTTTTCATGAAATGTACATGTGAATACATTCTGCTAACTGTAACAATCTGCTCATTTCTGCAACACAAGCCAGGAGTGAATGAGAAGGGTCTGGTTGTGTTCCTGATGAAACCGACACTGCGTGTGTGAAAGGCGAGAGAGAGGGAGTCTGGGGAATAAAAGCATGCTGCCAACATAGTAGCATGAGACTATCATGTGACTTTGTGTGAGCGTGTCCGTGTCTGTTGTACATACTGTCTTTAGCACTGAGTGCAAACACACACACACACACACACACACACATTCACAAACTGTGATCCACAGAGGCGCCTCACTGATCAATAATTTACTGAGCGCAGAGAGAGAGGAAAGGTGGGCGGGTGAGAGAAAGAGAAAGAAGACAGACAGAGAACAAGAGAGAAGAAAAGAGACAGATGAAGAGAGTGAAAATGTGAGCGTACATGTTTATAAAGTCGACTCACATCAGTATTTCTTAGTTAATTACTGCAGCATTCACCTATCTGTCATTAAAAACTAACACATTTAAAAGTAATTTTACAATCATTAAAAACAGATAAACACATTGTTTTGATATTATTTATATGAATTGCAAACAATTAACATCAATTAATATTTGATGTAGAGCAAATCATTACCACAATCTTATAATACAGTGTATTTCTAAATAAAATACATCGCAGGAGATCATTTGTATGGATTTTGTCCATGATGGTCTAGCGCAATGCTTACATTTTGTGTGTAGTTGTGTGTTTGGATTCTGAATTTAATGAGATAAGATATGGTAGTATGTTTTATTTTTAATGTTTATTAAAGGAAAACTCTTCTTCTGCTCACCAAGGCTGAATTTATTCAATTAAAAATGCAGTAATATTATGAAATATTATTACAATACATACATAATTACATATTATTACATTTATTTTAAAATATAATTTATTTCTGTGATAGCAAAGCTGAATTTCTGAAACTCCTTCAGAAATCATTCTAATGGGATGATCTGCTGCTCAAGAAATATTAAATATTATTATCAATGATAAAAAAGTTTTTTCTTTTGTGAAGACTGTGACACTTTTTGTAGAATTTTACATAGACTTACATAGAAGTCTTTTAACATTATCGCTTTTTGGTTAAAATAATGCTCCTTTGCTGTACCAAAAATGTTTATATGTTTACCAGCTTTAATCATAACTCAGTGTTAAGTACTGTAGCAAAAAGATATGCATTACAATCCGAACCTGACAGAGACAGATGTGAGCGCAAGAGTGTGTGTGGTTAGGTGTGGTGAAGGACTGCATTGTACATGTGAGTGTGTGTGTGTTTCATGAAGGAGTGTCCCAGACACACATACTGTGATTTAATGCCAGCAAACATCATAATGACACGATAAGCTACATTTAATGTGCATGACACAAGAAGAAAGACAAGAGAGGACAGCACGTCCTTTAACTGCCTCATATTATACTAGCAAAGCAGCGGCAGGCATTCATTCATTCATTCACAGGGAGAGTGAGAGTTGGACACCTTGTGCGGCTGTTGGCCAGCTCTCCAGTCCCATGACTGTGATTCTGTCATGCATGATATTCCGCAGTTTAAACAAACTCGCTCTCCTCTGTCTGCCAAACACACACACACACACTCTCCCTCACCTTCACACATATAAAGACACGCAAACATTCACACAGACAGTGAGAGAGTCAAAGAGACGTGAACAATTACACAAACATCCGAAACAACCACACACCCTGCCGCTGAACTCCCCAGAGCTGTTAAATCAAAAGACAGAGAGGATTTCACAGAGTTCTGCAGGACTAATAGGAGTTTCGCTTTCTCAAACACAAACAGACACATCAACGCAGATAATGCATCATCAGAAGGAGAAATGAATGACAGAGTGGGAGTTAAAACAGCTCTGTATTGTGTGTGTGTGTGTGTCTCAGTAGGGCTTAAATCTACAATCACACAGCCTGAGCTGGACTTCTTACGTATTTCAGGAGATAAGCTAGAGCACACGCGCGCACACACACTCATGCAAAATCTGTCTGGTCTGCAGAATCACACATTGCTTCCCTGGCAAAGCTTCAAACCATCTGCCAAAGGTCAAGGGTCAAATGAAAAGAAAGCCGTATATAAAGCACACCAACACACGCATTTTGCAGACTGACAGACTAAGAGGGTCACATAAACATATAAACAAGAATTCAAAACTCATTTTAACAAGGTATTAGAGAGAGAGAGAGAGAGAGAGAGAGAGTGTTTAAAAATGTTTTGCTTCTCTCCACATGAGCTGATGAAATTCAACCCTTGTCTCTGACACTGTAGAACCATCTATCTGTGTCTGTGTGTGTGTATGTGGGTGTGTGTGTGTGTGTCTGAGTGTGAGTGTAGACCGACAAACACACGTGTGGAGAGCTGGAATACAGCCCTCGGTGCCAGTGCACGCAGGGACGGGGAAGGGAAGAGGAGTGCTTAAATAGAGCACAGTACAAACACAACCACAGAAAAAGACAAGACAGAGATGAGGCCAAGCAGAGACATCTGGCTTTAGTTAATGCAGCGAAGAATGGAATTAGAGCACTATCAGAGCGAGTCGATAAAACACACGTGCAGCTGAAATTAATAAATGTCTGCATGATCAGACGAATGACATCACTGCAACATGCACACTTGCGCAATCTAAACAGAAACACTGTCTGCACAAATAAACCCTCCATCAAATCTGTGTTTGCACCTTCTTGACTGCAATATGGATTTGAACATTTGAACTTGTATTACATCATTTCTTAATATCTGCTTATGCCCAAGTGACAGCTATATTTAGGTGCGGGGTGGACTTTGTTACTTTATTTCTAAAAATAGACATCAGTTCATGCGAAATCGTTTTAAGGATCAGGTCATCAAGGGTCACACATTTTTAATTCAAATGTGTCATGTGTGTAAATGATACATTTCGCAAACTTTTTAAATTGCGTCATCAAGAATTTCCCCTCCCTCCAAAACTGCAAGTCCAAACCGCTTCTTTGAAACACAAATGAAAGGCATTCAATAAAACCTGAGAACAAAAGAGCTCAATTAAATCGGTTTATCATATTAAGTGATTGTGTCTCTTCAGAAGATTTGGATTAAACTACTCTATTCATATGGATTACTTTGATAATATCTTTTTTAACTTTCTGAAGCATCAAAGTTTCTGTTGCCTGGACTTTTAACGGATGTAACAGATATCAGTTATGTTTCATTAAAATATAATTTCTTTTTTCATCACGTTTAATTCACACACAGAATGAAGGTATAAAATCTATCTCTGTGGTGGTACCTCTTCAAAATACCCTTTAGGTATTAATATGCACACTTTAGGAGCTAATACTTACATTTAAGGTACCCAAATGTGTACCTTTTGAAAAGACACCATCCCAGTGACAGCTTTTGTACCTTTTCTTCCTGGTAATATATTTGCTGGTTTGCCATATTCACCCATTAGCTGTTTTACAGTAAATACCATATCACACACAGATAAGAAAACAACACTCTTGTATCATCCCATGACATTTTCATGTAGTTTTAAAACTAAAAACAGTGCATATCTCAAGCTGTCAAGTCTGGACACACTGCAGATATTTGGAAATTCAAGCCAACCAGCGTTTCCGGTAAACCCCTGAGAATACAGCACAGTAAAACAACAGGTTGTGAAGGAGATGAGAAGCATTAGGATATATCTGTGTGTGTGTAACACGGCAGGAGGTTGTAACTCAGGGAAAGCTGTCAATCACACAGCTAAGCCGTTGTTGCCACGGGTGACATCGTCTAACCAATGGTGTAAAAGACGCGAGTCCCCACAGACGAATACACACTAACACTTACAATCTCATGAAACACATAAATACACCAGGAGAGAAAACCAACAGCTGTTCTGGTAAACAAACCGAGATGTATTCTCCAGCTTTAAAAAAAAAAAAACTACAACCACCAGAGAGATTTTTTCACTGCAGATCTAAATTGAGGACACAATCCAAATAAGTACAGTACAGAGTTTTATCTAAAATAATTGACCTCACAGAGGGCAAACAAACTCTCATACAGTAAGAAAATCCTGTTGGTGCGTGTTTACAACCACATAGATCTTGTTAGACAAACACATACACACCCTACAGATATATAAGCAATCCTGCACCTGTACTGGGAAAATGAATGACAGATATGCACATGGAAGCATATGACAGCACGACTAAACTATGCACACAAACTGTCAGAGAGAATGAATAAAACACAGGGCACTTGCTAGATAGCAGAGCAAAGTATCTACATTGGAACAACGTAATTCTCTATTTTCTGCACCCTTGTGGAATACATACTGTATATTTGATTTACACTTTAAAATGTCAATGAAACAAGCTGCCACAACTTGTTCAATCAGTTACGCAGTGCAATACTCAGAGATCTGCTCTTTCGCTGAGCACTAGTGTAGGAGGAAAGTGTGCCTTTGACCCTCATAATTAACTTCACAGTTGTAAAAATGCAAATATGTCTACTGCGGTGCACAGGGTGCCAGGAAAGATTCAAACGAATGAACTGTAATGGCTTTACTGAAGTCAACATGCATTTAGTGCATTAAGTAACACGCAGGGTTCCCACAGCTTTTCGCTAATGACTATCCATGGCTTTTCCAGTCGTTCATGATGGCTTGATGGATTTTTAAAAGCATTTTATAGAGTTCAATAAGCAATTTGTAGCCAAATATTTTGGAGTTAAAAATCTTTGAAACATTTTTACATTAGCTCTTTACTTCATATTACAAGGGTCCACAAGTTACAATATTTTGCATTGTCCTTGCCACACCTTGCATGTATTTACTACAGAAATAACAGTAAGTTATTAATAAATACATGCTGCTAACCCTAAACCGAACCCTAATCCTCCTAACCTTATAAACTGCTATTGTTAAAATGACTCAGTCCTTAAATGTATAGTTACACTGTAAAAACACATTAAAATAAAGTATAACCTTAATTATACTACTTTTCCAGGAAAATACCATTTCAAAATCCTGTTTTTTTTTCTTGACCGTGGGAATGCTGAATGTGCATACACATCAGAAAAGCTAACAAATGCTATTACACATATTGTTATACTGCGTATTAGTCAACTCAAATATCTGCATTTCTATAGCAGTTTATACAATACAAAGGCCTCAGCAGCTTCACAGTGATAAACAGGAAAACAACACAATCGATTATTGAAACTCAGCTATGGAGATAATTCAGATTTTGCAGTAAAACAGCTTTTGTGTCATTATTTAGTCAGCACGGTGTTGTTTTACTAATAGTTAATGTGCAATTACATACGCATTCACAGATAAGTACATAACTTACTAGTTATTCATTAGTTATTTCGCAGTACTCACATTTGTCAACACATTAACGCTGTAGTGCAAAGTGTATCTGTTCTTTCTCATGATATGTTTTAAGTAAATGTCAATATACAAAGATAAAAGGGATGCGTTTATAAAATAAGACACCTCGTGATGTGTGGTGGAGTGATGGAGTCATTAGGCACTACAGCGGCAGTGCAGTAAACTGTCTCACGACAGCTGATTAGTCTGAGTGAAGCCCCGCTGAGCTATGACCACACACACACACACACACAAACAGTTGCTTTTTTCTCTCTCTATCGTAGTAACACGCCCAGCCTTCGACTCATAGTAAAAGCCGCCTGAATGTCTGTTGACTAAATTGACAGAAACAAAACCTAACGTTGCCAGCTTTCAAAACAATCAACTTTCGCTGTCATAAACTTTTTTCTGACAAACAAGCGAAAATTAATCTGTAGAAGTGACATCAGCGGAAAAGGCTCGAAATCAAGCGTGTGTTGTCGTAAATAAGGGTCGTGAGGTCAGTTTTACCGTTTGCGCAGGCGAGTCGCAGGCGCGGATGACTCCGGCTCTCCAGCTCCAGCGCGAGATTCCCGCGAGCTCCAGCCGCTCTCCGCCGCTCACGCACAGGCAGCGCTTCCCCACCAGCTCCACCGCCATAGTCCCGCAAAAAGTGCGAGAAATGTCCACGGACAACGAGCAAACTTCCTCTTACTGCGGGCTTCGGTGTTGACACATTTTTTTAATTACAGTGATTAAATGAGATTCTTGTGAGTTTGAGTACAGGAGGTTAAAATTCCCTGCATAAGTCCTCTAGTGAACGCTGATATCTCTGCGCCGAGAAACTGATTTACACTGGGAGTAGTAACAGTCATTATGGCTCTCTCTCTTTCTCACTCACTCACTCACTCTCTAACACGTGGTATTCATCCGCCCCAGTTAAAGCACACAGGACTATGAGACCGCAGCGGGCAGACTTGTCCGTCCGCATGACTTCAGTTCACTCCTCTTTTTGAGGCTTTCTCAGTGCACTGCCACAGACTACATAAAACTAGTCCCTCGTCTGCGCTTACATTCTGAACTTGAACTTCACAAACACATTTTACAATTACAGTTTATAAATTAAAAACTATAAATGATTGATTTGTTCCATAGGAAACTGTAACTTTATCGTAAAATACACCTGATTATTTTATCGACCTTTCAGTTGCCAAACATGTCACACACCAAGAGTACAAGTAAAAAATAACGTTAAAAAGTATCAACAAGAAGATGTACTATTTATTTGTTTGCTTGGCAATTCACCGAACTGTTTTGCTTGGAGAAGGCATGAATTATTTATAGCTATACCTGATCATTTTGATATTTACAGTAGCTGATTATTTATTTATTTGCCTCAGTGTTCAAAACTGTTTTTCTGGGAGAAAGCACACATTCTCAATACAGCTACACCTGAATTATTTTTAACTACCCGATTATATTATCAACCTTATATGTGTTACTGCACCGAGAATGTGTCCATTCTCAGAGGAAAAAAGTTTGGTAAATGAAAATGAATGAATGGATGGATGAATGAATAAATTATTTACAAAACAAAACAAATCTTATTTCCTTGGAGAATGCACACATTGCCTATATAGGTACCTGAATAAACAGTGATAAATTGTACTCTAATCTTATTCACCCTTTAGATTTAAAAGTATTTTATTCAAAATTAGGCCTAATATATTGTTCTGTTCTAATTTGACCATGCAGCAATCAACCGGGTATAATCATCTGTACAATGTTGCTAAAAGCATCCAAAAGTGTTGTTAGTGGTTAATTCTGTATCCGATGACTAAGTGTATACTCGGAGCGGCTGATGTCATTGGGCATGATTGCTGTTGTCATGTGAATGGTAAAAATAAACTGACATACGCAAGCATAAGCGTAGTTATGTGGTAAAAATTAGGAACTATTATGTCTAATGTCTACGTTACGGGAACCTCTAAAATTTTATGCCATATAACTTTCTCAATTTGTCAATGTTTACGTAAGCAGTTCATTGACAGAGAGGAAAAAACGAATTTATATTTAAAATGTTATTTGACTGCCCTCGTGTGTCGTGCACTGGAAATGCAGCAGGCTACACTGAGATATTTTCTTCAACAAAAAAAAAAAAACATTTTATTTAAATGTATTCTTTATGATGACACTGCATTACATAAAACATAATATTTTTCCAGTTAATTCTAACCAGTAGGCCTCGGTCTCAAACAGGGTTATGTCAACTAAAAATAGTTACCTTAAATAAAATTGACGTTAACTGAAATAAAATATTTAACACAAATAAACGCGTTTTCCTGTATATTTAGTTTAACTTGATACACTAAATATAAATTGCTCTGCACACTTCTGGTTCTGGATCACTGCAGCAGGTTCATCCGATCGGTTATTCAGTAATAAAATGAACACGTGGATTAAAAAAAAAAAAAGTTAGATGAATGTTTACAAATCTCACGCCGCACGTGACAGGGGCGTTACCTTTGAAGAGCTCGACCCCCTTGTTCTTTCTCTCCCCATTCATTTCTCATTCAATACTTCCTGTGAAAGGTAAACAAATGGCGCTCCTCACTCCAAAATGTAAAATGGTTCAAAATGTAAGCCAAATACGCTTATTTAAGAGTTCAAAATGCCCGGACAGAAGAGAAAATATAATGTTCGCTTCCCACCTGTGAGTATTTCTTCATTTTTGTAGTTTTATGAGCCTCCCGCTTTGCTGCTCAGATGAGCGCCACTGAACCTCACACAACTCCTCATCCTCCTCTTCGCCTCTTGGCCAGGGACGCATCAAGAAAATAATGCAAAAGGATACAGAGGTGGGACGAATCGCTACAGCGGTACCAGTCATCATATGTATCCTTTCAAAACACCCAATACTGAGTGATGGTGGAGTCATTCGTAGTCAAGAGTCATTTGCCTTATGAAAATTATTTCCTGGTTTTAGTAAAAAAAAGGAAAAGAAAGAAGAAAGACCGTTTAAGCTCACTTAATTTTTTTACCATTATAATCATTATACTTAAATAGAAGAGTGGACTGGAGAGTCGACTCCACGAGTCATTTCCTCGATTCTGACTCTTCGATTCTTTTGTTCTAACGACTCCTAAGTTCACATTTTTTGAACGCTGTGATTGGCTCAAATCAGTGAAACAGCATTCTAAAAACCAATCACATTGCTAATTTTAAGATTAATTCAGAGTTTTCAAGCCAAATATCAACTTATAAAATAAGATGTAATTTATATAAGTATCTGAATTGATACAACATTTTTTTAATGACAATGACGCTAAAATTAACATAATTACCGTTATGTAAAATGTTTAGCTATTTATTGAAATCTCTCTATCTATCATATTGTTCATTATTCATATTTATTCATATTGCTGCTGTGTTCCATAACTGCAGATTTAGCTAAAGCTTTAGAAATGTTCCTCCGATCTCTTCTCACCACAACCTGTAAAATAACCCAGTCCAGGAACAGCAGAGTGATGTCCATAAATCACATGTGAGGTTCAAAATAGGCATCCTCTTGTCCTAAATAACACAACTATTCCTATGCATCTATTTCTGTTCTTTTATTATGCGTCATTATACATGATCTCTGTAGGAAACAGTGCATTCATTCAGAGAAGTTGTTTGACTTCCTGAAGGATTTGGCAGATCAGGCCTCCACTGCATCAACATCCGAGTGCAAAACTAAGGGCAAATGGCAGTCACACAGGTACAGTATAATCTGTCAAAATGCACAGGGGTCTGGCAAATAGATAAAAGCAGATACAGCGTTGTTCATACAAGCCACTGTTGTGTTCAAATGATCTTCCTTTAGGAAACGGTGGCAAAGTGTGTCTATCAAAGCCAGGTCACCAGAGAGAGAGGAGCCACCCCAGAATGCAACCAATGATTTGGTCATCAACAGTGATTCATCCAGTGTGAGTTATTGTGAATGCTTATGTTAAGGAACTTGACTAGGGATATTTGTATTTTAATCTTGTCAGTGTTCTTCATGTATTTATTTTTCAGGAGTCTGAGCTGTTTATCTGCTTGGAAACTCATTCACCTTGACCAGGCTTTAGAAAAGGTGAGATTTGTGCTGATATATTAATGTGTAAAAACTACGTCAATCCAGTGTTCTGCAGATTGTAATTTTCCCTTTTATTCTTATTTAAGTCTGACAAGATCTCTCACTGAAACTGCAGTGTTATTTATGAAGACCCAGCATCTTTTGGGAAGGGGGTGTTATTGTTATTCTTAGCATCTGACACATTTAATTTTTAATTTGTGAAATTGCTCTGTTGTGGTATTATATTGACCATGGAATTAAGTATAAAATGTTTGTTTTCAAGTTTTCCCGGGAAATTCCGACAAGGAAAATATTTAGTTTATTATATAATGAGAGATTTTGAGCAGCTCCACTATTTTTCTTTCAGTTGGATTCATAATTAAAACTGTAGTTTGAACTGTCTAATGTTTACAATGTAACATGATTTTCTAAACGGAGACGTATGCGATTATATATTTATAGATAAAGGTAAATATATTATTTTCTTTTCCACCTGTCGTCGCTGAAGGCAGGTCACAGTTTTGTTACCATTATCCACAGTAGGTTACACGGTTCTGTAAGCGGCATATTGTATTGTATTTTATAGTAAATATTCTATAAGGTATATTTTAAGATGTCAATATTACACGATATTGTATAAATATGCAATTTCTACTCCTAACCTAACTACTGTGATATATCTATGATAGAGCAATGCAAAATAATGGCTGAATAAAATATCTGAGGATGATGTTTCAAAGGAAATTTATTTTAAGTAAATGATGCTCTTTGTCTGGTCACAAAGTGTGATGCAGAAAATATACAAGAAAATAAATAAAACTCTGAATCGTTTTTCTGAATCGTAATTTGGGGCAAAACAACTGACAATTTCTTCTAAATGTGACTTTAAATTGGTCCGTGGTTCCCTTTTCAAACATTTCAGCAGCTAAAACCAGGCGAAGCCGTAAAGGCTGAAATACAGCACTTTGCAGTAATATAAAGCAAATAGAAAAGCAGTGATCTAAAAATAACCAGTTGAGCATTCTACAGCATTTTCTTTTTAATACAGTCAGACGGAGACAAAAGAAGCAGGCTTTCTGTGGCTTGCATCTGTTTTGGTGAATATAAATGACGGAGTAAAAATCACATGTTCATAATACTATTAGATGCGAGGACAAAAATGAACATGATTAACACTTTTCATCAGAAAGAAACGTTAATTAAGTGGTCTGAAATCTCTTTATTGTTCTCTCTCCAAACCATCTTCAAGAAGATCCAAAAGAAAGCCTCTTAACGTATCAAAAACCACCCAGTGCATAAAAGGCACCGTTCAACCCTGTGACCCTTTCACAGAACAGGACAGGAGTGCCATCAGAGTTACCATGCTAAAATAAGTACACTATATTACATACACAGATATTTCCATAATTTCCCTCTTTAGCACTCATCTCATCATTTCGGATTTTTCCATCATTATCATTTACTGTAAACATCAAAATCATCCAAATAAAGGAACGTGATAATGGACCTGCTGTTCAGTAGAGTCACAATCTGATCCTCTCTTTTGTAGGTGGAGCAAAATGAACAAAAATAAAAACAATAAAACAAACAAAAACGGAGGCAGCTACATCCTGGTCTCAACAGAGTCGTGCGCCGTAGCCAAATGTCTGTTTAATGGCGTGGCAGTAGTACCTCTGCCAGCCATCTCGTGTTCGCTCCTCTTCGCTCTCAGGAACCGCCCGACACTCAATCTTTAACTCTGTCTCGTTACCCTTGTCTATGAAAGTCAATGTCACCATCGCATAGTGCTCTGAAATAAAAAGAAAAGGACAGACAGTGATGTTAAACAATGATCGGAGACGATCAGCTTGATGTTTCTCTAAGTCAGCTGCCAGACAGAACGGGTGAATACAATATTTATATTGAAGCATGCATTTACATATATTTTTTGTCATTTCAGACTCAGACCACATACATAATTATTCTTATTCTGCCATATTTAATTATACTTTTTACTATTTTAAAGGTTTCTGGTGCTTTAGAGTTTTTTTTTTTTTTTTACAATTAAAAAAAAAAAAAAAACGTGCTTATGCTCCCACTTAAAGCTTTTTCACATCCAACATGAAAATTTGGCGGAGCAAGTGGCTTTTTTTCAGATGTCAGCAAAAAGATATGAAACTGCTCTGTCATATATGAACCTACATATAAGAGCAATACACAACTCACAATATCAACAAAACATTCTGTTTTTGGTAAATAAAGATTATTAACAGGGTGTGTTCTCCGCAGTCTCGGTC
>JAUCMS010000031.1:18723627-18741268 GCA_032357445.1 Enteromius radiatus | reverse complement strand
GGGCGGTTTTGTGCGCGTTTGGGCGGGTTTTGGACAGTTTTTGGGCGGGGAACCTTCAACTCTATCTGGCAACACTGTCTACAGATAGATCAAGTACTCAATGATAAAAAGTTTTTCCTCATTTAAACGCTGAAGTGTGCTCCTAGGTTTCTTACATCATCCACAACGCAAGCGCCAAGTCACTCATCATTATTGATGAGCTGGGGAGAGGCACCAGTCCTGAGGAAGGCATTGGCATCTGCCACAGTATCTGCGAATTCCTCATCAATCTTAAGGTGCTGTATTTACTTCATTGAGAGTGTATGTATGAGACAATAACGAGATATATAACAAACAAACATACTTGAGCTGTTATTCTGTACCAGCAGTATTTTTAACAAAACTTTAGGCCTTCACACTCTTTGCCACGCACTTTCTTGAGCTCTGCCAGCTGCAAACTCTCTACCCCAATGTGGAGAACCAGCACATGCAAGTTCAGCACGTCCGCACTGAAGACGGCAGAGACAAGGTGGTCTACACATACCAGCTCAGCCGAGGCCAATCAGAGGAGTGCAACTATGGTGGGTTAAGATGACTTCAAGTTTTTCTAAACTACATGTGTTTAATGCGTATAATAAGTGAAGCTCTTGGTTAGGTATAAGAGCAGCGGAGATGACCAATTTCCCATCAGAAATTATTCAGGAAGCCAAAACCATCGCAGCTACAATCAGCCAAAAGCTGTGGGTATGTATCTTGGATGTTTATGACTCATTAATAATATATTGTAGAGGTACAGGAGAAAAATCTGATGTAGATGGCCTACAAGGTTATGGACCCTGCGTCTTCATTGTGCTAAAGGCCAAGCATTACAGTGATCCTGACACGGTCAAACAGAGGGCAGTCCATCGTCTGGCCACCAGACTGCTGCAGGCGGCCCGTAACTCACGGCTGGATCCAGAGAGCCTGCGTCAATACCTCAAGGGCTTGAAGAGACAGTACGAGGCTGAACTTCAAAGTGCTACAGAGTCGGTAGAGAATGAGGAGTAAAGAACGGGATGGGAGGGTTGGAAGATAAGGGATGGACTTCACCTGTTTCAGAAAAACTGACAAAATACACTGTTTGAACAAAGCCAGGGAGATTACAAATGTAGACCACACACAGATATAACTTGTTTTCACAGATTATCGTTTATTGTTCGGTTTAGTGAAACCAACACCATATGAGGTTCATGTGTTCCACTTTTGTTAGAAACTGTTAACTAATTAAACATATGGGGTGGTTAAGTGGCAATTTAGTTCATTTATTGCACCAATATTTTAAATGCAATTTTTCAGTTTCACAATCAGTCAGCTACTGCGCATGTTGTTGTATTTGTGGATTGTATAAGAAACAACATATACATAAAAAAAGAGTGTTGATGTTCCAAACATTGTCTGACCTCTGATTTGGCTGCAGGTAATCACAGATGTGTTGATGTTTCGAAAAACAGCAAGAGTAGATCTTTTAGAGTGAGTCACTGATTCATTTCACCCAACAATCTGGTTAAAAACAGTGATTCGTTTAAGTACAAAACATGTTATGAGTGAAGCTGTACATTATTTGTTTAGAGCTGACTCTGACACTGACTCAATTTCTGTTTAATTCATGGATTGAGGTTTTTTGAGTCAATAGTTTTATTAACTTTTTTTTGTACAGACTGCTGCCTGACACCACCTACAGTCATAACAGTGTAGCCTGCAGAACGAATCATTCATTGTACTCCATGTCTAATGGACAGACTATTAGTAAGACTCATAGACAAGCGGAGAGATACAAACTCAAGGTCTAAACAAGGCAAAAACACAACCCAGCTTGTACTACTAAGGTCGAATCATGTGGTATATTTTTCTTGAGTCTGAATGTCAGTATCAGTAATACTAGCAGCGGTCAGTCTAGCTTGCTAGGCCAGTGAGACTTGAACAGGCAAATTCACTCTTTTATTTTTAGAGTAGGTTCATATCTGCACTTAAGCCTTGTTTGATAGGTGGATTTCTAAATGACCAAAATAATCTAATCTACTACATGCCTTCTGTCATCTGGCTGATTGTTCATGCTTTTTTAAGCTAGTAAAAGGCCTTTTAGTTTAATTATAAAAATGTCTACATTCAGGTTGTGGTGCATGCGTTTTTTTCTGTGAAATCTGTACTTATTTTTATAAAGTTAACAAAATAATGACCTTTATACTATTATTGATAGAGCAATATGACCATTTACTAGGTTATCTTATATTTTTAAATATTCATTATTTTTATCAGGTTAAAATGTATGAGGAACATTTATTTGTAAATCTCTCATACAATATATGCAGCAGATTGTTACCACTAGTAGTACAATAATAATAATAAAATATTTTTTTTATCATAGCCTTCTTACTAAGATATATTATTGGGAAGAAGTATTGTATAGTATTTTATTATTCAGTTGATTTTTAGTATTTAGAAATGATAATTTATGCATTTTATTTACCTCATATATAATGCACAGACTATCTGCAACACTCACAGACAAACGGAAACGGAGACAAACTCAAGATATGAAGTCAAGTAACAATTTCTATAAAGTTAAAATAATGACCTTTATACTGCTACAACTAAGCTTTTCTTAAATTATTTTTTCCAAGACTTATTATTGGGTAGAATTATTGCATTTTAGTATTCAGAAATGAAATGGTATTTCAATGCATTTTATTTTGATAAAACCCTCATAAAAAATCATTGATTTACATTACAAGCTATCAAACCTTGTTGGTTATTAATAACATTTGCACGAAATTGTATACTTCTGTTAGGTTTGGGATACTACATTTTTCTTTCTTGACTAAGTAAGTATATAACCATACTATTTTGGCCTTAAAAGCTTAATGTATCAAATATGATTTAACGCATAAAACACATGCAAACTTTTAAAATTTTCTTCTATTTCATTTGTGAGGACTTACAGGGTTAAAAAAACGTGTGTAAAAACAACCCATAAATCTCTGTGCTTGTACTACTGAGCTCCTTAATCCCCAGCTCCACTTCTTCTCGCGAGAGTTCCGCGGCTCGTCATCCCTGTCTGCCCGGTAGAGTTCCGTCTTTCTCTCTCTCTCTCTCTGAGCGCTTCAGCCCACACTGACCTGACCCTGCCAAAGCGAAACAAGTCGACGTGCCGCCTACAACCGGGCCGGAGCCGCAGTCCACAGCGCTTCCACTTCAGGAACGCCTTTACACCCCGACACTAACAATAATAGCGAGGACACCACCGCAGGTACGTGAAGCGGCGGCTTTATCCCGCTTTATAGCCAGACCGAGGCAGTGAAGTGAAGCGTGAGTGGATGGAGTGGATCACAAGGGGCCTAGCGCGTTGATCCCTGTCCGTGCCATGCCGCCGGAGCACAGGCAGCCTTTTAACTGCAGCTAAACCATGCAGACCTGAGATCCAGGCCGCCTGTAGACCAAGAAAGCGCGAGCTCGCGATCTGAGTGGATATGTGCGGCTTTGTATGATGTCCGATCTATCCACGCCTCTCTCTTTAAAGCTAAAGCTAAGCTAGTGATACTAATGAGTGTGATGGAGCTGAAGACTGGCGTTTTCGTTTTCTTGCTGTGGTATTTTCACCTGCTTTCACTGTCAGGTTGGGAAGCGTGCTTGACTTGGCTCTACAGCACACGTTGTGCCTCTGCTGCTGGTTAGTTGGTCAGTCAAATGTGGTGGCCAGTGAAGTGCCAGTCAGTTCCTTATTAAACGCCTCAACCTGCTTTAAGGCTGTCATGCAGTCATTTTGGCGAAGGGCAGTCGTTCTCGAAGGACTTTGTTCCTTGTCCTAACCTGTTATCTTATCGTAAAGGTGTGCGTTTTATTATAGACGTGCTGGTGTAAAATCTACCTCACTATAAAAATGATTATTTGGTCTTGTGTTTTCATTGAGATGCTTTTCGTTGCCATTAGAGCCAGCTTTGAATTAACTAGCCACATTTCTCTTGATGTAGCAGGGTAATCTGTCAGTAGTAATTGGGTGTCTTTTAATAGTCGCTTTAAGTTTGCGCATGCGCACTGACGTGTCATTCAAAGAAATGGGAGAAAGCTTTCATGGCAAGACACATGTCTGCAGGGCTTATTTAAAGACCTCATGGAATCAGAATTATGTTGTGGCTTTTAATCAATTTCTGCCATTTAGCACGCTTCTAAGGGTTTACTACTTGTACAAAAGATATACAGCAACCTTATAATGGAAAAAATAAATCTAAAATGTCCATGACTCATATAGAGTGTAGCAGTCAGGTTTGAGGAAGTGATAATGGTGGTCATTTTCTTCATGAGAAGTTGTTTTTGACAATGTACCTAAACCTTTAAAGACAGACCGGCTGTAAGCTTAAAGGGTGTTAAATGATGGTATATGCTTTTGTTAAAACCATCAACCTGCATTTTCAAATTACTTGGTAAATAATAGTTTAAGTGGGAAAAATTACATTACTCCGTGAAGAAATCTCCACAATTTCTATAGAAACGAGTATATTAAATAGTCATTAGTATTCACCCGGTCGCATGAAGCACTGTGAATTCATATTTTACAATTAATGTAATGTATATGTTGTTTCTTTATACATAATCAACATCTTTAAATCCCTAGTTTTATAGTTATTTATCATTTTTTATCAGTGTCATTCACAGTGCAGATTTTAGCACCTTACTTTATTAAAACACATCATATAGCCAGTACAGTAAAGGTGTATTACTTTTATTTTAGTTCATTTTTCAAAAACTTTTTTTTTTCATCATCAAAGTTTGTAATGTTGTGATTCAACATCAAATACTGTAACTAAACGTGGCCCTAATATTTGATGTAAATTTATCGCTTTTTAATAAAACAGAAAGGATAAGTCCAGTAAACAACATTTAAAAAAAAAAAATGATTGGTGTTTTGTGAAGTATGGGTTTGTTTGTATCGGTGTGGTGCTGCTCTTTTCACACCGTGCAGCTTTTGCGCTAATACTTACCTTTATTCTCCTCTCTTTGTCTGAACCATTGTCCTGAGTAGTGTGCATTTAAACACAGAGAGAGGTTTACGTAATTAAGTAGATGACTTCATTTTCACTTCCTGTGCCTCTTGGCTTGAAACTTCCTCGCATGCAAAAAAGGCCTCCCTATCTTTTACCTTCATGGTTCTGAGGGACCGCTTGATTGTTTTGAACTGTTCTGTACAAATAATAGTTACAACTGGATCTATTTCTGTCTGGTTTCCTAGTTCAGGGAGTCAGCATGCATTTGGATTTTATACAAATAGGCTGAAACTGTTTGCAAAGTGTAGTGATAAGCTTTTAGTGGGCACTGTAGTATAAAACAAGTCTTTCATTTAGGAAGTGAAATTCACTTAATTTTGATGCATTTAAATTCTGCTTTGTTTAATAATAAAAAAAAGCATAAACATAATTATTTAAAAGTATATAAATTATTTAAACAAGAATATGAATAAAAAAAATTATATATATATATATATATATATATATATATATAAGAAGTATTGTATATAAAATAATAAAATATTAGTGCTGTCAAACGATTAACTTTCAAAATATATACTGTACGTGTGTGTTTTAATATTGGCATAATAAAAAACAGCATATTATGTAAAGAAGAACTTTAATTTTAGATGTGATTAATCATTATTAATTGTTTGACAGCACTTAAATATATATATAAATATAAATATAGTGTATGTGTGTATTAGTAGTGCACACGCATAAACTAAGTAAACATGAATCATTTGACAGCCCTAAACAAGATATTAAAAATAAGGGTATTAGATCTGGTTTATTTATAATATTGGAGATTCTAGACCTGATTGCATTGTGCTATACAGTACCCATTCCAGTAAGCTGTCTTGCAGACATATTGGGAAATATAGGCCAGATGAGTACTCTGTGCATGCAGATGGTTTGCATGCTACAGAAAGGAAGAGTATAGCAGTGTGGTATTCTGAAGATAGCCAGAAAGAGTTTATTAATCCAGACGGAAGTGAGGGACAGTGTTGTTGAGCAGATGAGTCCAGTTTGCTTGGCACCAGCTACATAAAGCAATAGATTTGCCAGAGCTGTAGTCCTCCTGTGGCAGCATTTACAGATGCATTGCTTCTAAGTGATTTCACTTCTTTGTTTTTATTTATTTTTTTCGTTTTCCTCTTAGCAGGGCAAAGAAAAGTACATGCAGTTCAGAGCAAGTGAGCGCACCACACCCATCAGGACTTGTTCTCTGTGCACAGGGTTGTGTGAAGCAGAAGAAATGTGTTTCCACTTACTTAACAGGGAATATGCAAGTAAGGGCAATGAGGAGATTTAGTTTCCACCTTAACAGCTGCTTGTCCCGTCTTGTATGTTTTCAGAATTCCTTTTCCGATAGAATTCCAATAGTCCAGAATGCTTTCACAAAAGTATTTTCACACACGTATTATATTTTAATCCATATTAATTTTTTTTTTATTTTTTTACATTTTACCTGACTAAATAGGGCTGCAATGACTAGTTGATAATCAACCCAAGGGGAAATAGTTTTAAATAAAACTACACATGATGTGTATTATATACGCTGCTCAAAAAAATAAAGGGAATGCTTAAACAACACAATATAAGCAACACTGATTGACAATCAATTTCACATGCTGTTGTGCAAATGGAAGAGACAACTGTAGGCAATTAGGCAAATAGAAAATTATAGGCAATTAGCAAGACACCCCCAATAAAGGAGTGGTTCTGCAGGTGGTGACCACAGACCACTTCTCAGTTCCTATGCTGTCTGGCTGATGTTTTGGTCACTTTTGAATGCTGGCGGTGCTTCACTCTAGTGGTAGCATGAGACGGAGTCTACAACCCACACAAGTGGTTCAGGTAGTGAAGCTCATCCAGGATGGCATATCAATGCGAGCTGTGGCAAGGTTTGCTGTGTCTGGGACATCATGTCTCGCTCCATCCACCAACCGTTGCACCACAGACTGTCCAGGAGTTGGCAGATTTTTTTTTATTAATTATTAATTTTATTTATTTTTTTATTTAATTTTATTTTTATGTTCAGCACATTCAACTATGTGAAGAACAAAGTATTTAAGAAGAATATTTAATTTATTCAGATCTAGGATGTGTTATTTTAGTGTTATTTTTTGAGCAGTGTACTTAAAGTATAGATTTTTTACTACAAGAGCTCATACAGAATATGCATTATCTTTATAAATAAAATTAAAGTGTCTGATATTGGTTATGGATTTAATTGTTTGGTGTAATTTTCCCTTTTAAATTATGAATGATTTGCTATTTATAAATGATTGAAAAAGCATATTGGTTACTTACCACATGGTACTATTTATTGATATTGATCAATAACTCAATAAATAAAATAATTAATAAATAAATATAAATATCAGTAGAAAACTTTGCTGAAACCACATCTATTACCATTTATTTATTTATCTAAATGCAGTAATTTTAATGAAAGAACTGGGAAATGCTGCAGACTGAATTTTAACATAGCAAAATGTTTTATGCAGAGCTCATGGCACTATACTTTTTTTTTTTTTTTTTTTTTTCCCTGGCAGCTGAAAGCACAATCAGATTAGACAAAATATTTCATAAATGTGCACACACAGAATTTAGTAAATGACTTTCATTCCATTTCCACCCTGATTCTGTCTTTGGCTGTCGTATGACTAATGGCTTGTTAAGAACATGACATGCTATAAATTAAGAGTTCTTATGCATCTTTCTTGGAAATGGTGTCTTTTGGCTAAGTAAGGTTGTGAGATGTGACCGGAAAATGGAGAATGTTAGACTGATGACCTCTTTAAGGGCTCCTGGGAAATTGCAGTAGAATGGTGCTTCTAAATGTATTCTTAATGTAATCGGCTTATCCATATTCCCAACACAGTGAATCTCTTGGACACGCTGAACCAAACTGACTCCAGTCAGACACAGAACAAACGGCCGCTCCAGGACCTGGTGCTGCTTGTCACTGGTTTTCCTCACTGTCCTGAAGGCAGAATTCAGCCAGGCATGTCATCCAGCACAGCGGTTTCTGTTGGCTTCGCATTTTGTACGAAAGCACTCAACCAAACGTCCACTTTTATGGCTTCCATCAAGAGCCTGTCCATTCCTTTATTGCCTCGTCGTAATGAAACATCAGAAGAGACATTGATTTTTTTTTTTTCTTTTTCTTTGGTAGTAAACTGTTTTGTTTTGTCAGATTCAGGGTTTTTCATTATAATCAAATTATGGTTAAAGGGATAGTTCACGTAAAAATAAAAATGATCATTACTTGCCCTAGTTTCGTTTCAAACTAGTAAGACCTTGTTCATCTTTTGAAAACATCTTTTTGATGAAATCTGGGAGCTTTCTGACCCTGCATAGACGCCAACGCAGCTAAAATGTTCAAGACCCGAAAAGGTAAAGACATTGTTAAAGTCCATGTAACATCTATTTCTTCATAGCATCATACCTTGAGATTTCAGATGCGTTGCTGTAGGGGTGTGCAAAAAAACCTCAATATTTCTGTTATTTTTAGTGATGACGATAATTAAACAATATTTTACTGAATATTTGTGTGATTGTGCTGGTATCTTAAGCACTGCTGTGCACATAAGTTTTAACAGATTTTTACATTTTATGGCCATTTTTACCTTTTATAAAGCTATTTTTTCTAAAAGTGTCTATTGTTTTTGGAATACTGATATTTGAAATTATTGAAATATGAGATTCTGAAAGTGAAATTAAAGCCACCAGTAGGTGGCAGTAAATCACTGTAAATAAGTGAGTCATTGCTACTGAATCACAACATTTAAACTGTTGATTCATTCAGAAACAAAATCACTGTCATGTTGCTCAGAGATGCAAAATAATGCTGTGGTTGTCTTTTGATTTAGCGCAGAAACCGGAAATATTGTGTCTAAAACCTAAGTCTTTATTAACTTCTTGTTATAAAAATGCAATATCACATTTGTAATCATGATCATTTTCTGAGAGATTGATTAACTTGACTCTGTTTTCTGCCCCTGTGTTTTGAATTTGTAATCAGTTTAAAGGCATTTCATTAGACTGAATCATGCAGTGAAAGAACACACTCACACTTCTAGACTAGACTTCACCACATGTCTTGATAATCTTAAATCGCACATTGTTAAAACAAAAATTATGATATTATATACCGCAAACTATATATATCGCACATCACTAGTTGCAGTCTATGCAGGGTCAGAAAGCTCTCTGATTTCATCAAAATGTTAATATTAATATTTAATAATAAAATGTTTTTATTTTTGGGTGAACTATACCTTGAACTAAAACTTAAACTGAAACCAAATAATTTCATCTCTTAAAACAAAAAAACTTCACCTTATAAAATAAAAAATTCAGCTATTTCCCAAGTCATCATTTCTCATTTTGTTTAGTTTATGTCGAAGTTCTAAGTTTACTTAAATGAAATAAGTTAAATTAAATTGATTATTTTAACTTAAACTTTTAACTTAAAACTGCATGGGCATGTGTGCTTTTATTTTTTAACAAATTTACAAAAACACTAACATTACAGAAACTTAATCTAAATCTAAAGTGAAAACAGAAAATCTTAGCATTGAAGGGGGAGTCAGTGCTGTTTTCAGATCTGTGACCGTTCAGTGTCAGCGCACTGGAGTGACATTTTCCCGGCTGGATATTTTGGTTCCCTGCAAAGCCCCTCTGCACTTGAGTTTAGGATGTCAACTGAGTTAGCGAAGGGTGTCTTGAATGACCTCTCTGGCTATGCATAGCCTCACAGTGTCTTTCGTTCAACACACAAATGTATTTTTGTTTTTATAATAGTGGGAGTTTAGGCTTTATCTCAGTGATCACATTACTTGTAAACCGTCTCCGGAGGGGGGGGGGGGGAAAGTGAACGTGAGAGAGTGAGTGTCGCCCGCTCACAGATACTTAGCTTGGTGTCAATAAGTAAACTCGTATTGCTGCCCTCAGCACACATACTAATTGGATCATACCACTGTGAGAGGGTGGAGGTGGAACGGACAAGCCAGAGATATGGAGGAAATGCTGAGGTGTGATTAAGAGAGGCAAGAGAAGTCAACCACAGATGAGGCGGCGATCCAGGGGAGTTGGTGAATACTCCCCTGGAGTAGTTATATTACAACATCTTATGCAATTTGTTGAATAAGTGTGCAAAGGTGTGATGATTTTGCTTTGCCTGAGGCGTTGTTATGCACTGCCTTCAAACCTGGTGAAAGTACAAATGTCTGTGGTAGTGATATAGTCTGATAACAGTTTGTTGGCAACTGCAATTAAGGGTGTGCGATATTGACAACAGTAAGATTTTAATTAGTGGTTAAAGCTCACGGTTCGGATCATATTATGGTTTTTGAGTCATGGATCAGATTGTTTTTTTGGATCAGCAAGAAAAAAAAATTCAGTATAACTTTGCTTTCCTTTTGTTGCTTAAAGCTAAATACTACTGCGATATCACAGGAAAAAGCTGCTAGCCTAACTGAGAAAGCTTGTGGTGATATTTAGGTATAGAAATGTAATATAAAGTGTAAAATAACACTGCATAGTATTCACTGTAGAAATTTAATTTGGATTAATCTTTGTTGAAGCTGCAGGATTAAGGCTATCTATTAATTGCGATTGGGAAAATAATTGAAAATGTACATCCCTAGTTTGAAATGACATGAGAGTGAGTAATTGATGACTTAATTTTATTATTGTTTTTTTTTATGAAGCATTGAATGGTTTTGAATTCTCAAGACGTGGTTGTGGTTGTTGTTGTTGTTGTTTTTTTGCAAAGTTAGAGACACATTTGATTAATATTAGCTTCCAATTCAGTAAAACAACAATTACAATATGATTGTAGTACCCATTAGTTGCCATCCCATACTTTTGCAGTGTGTCAGGGACTATTGGGTTTGGTTAAGTAGTGTGAACATTATGGGCCGGTTTCCCGAACAGGGTTTAAGACTAGTCCTAGATTAAAATAAATGTTAAGAGCTGTCTAAACTGGAAAAGGCTTGCACTGAGATATCTTAAAATACATCATTTCCATTGTTTGGTCTTAAAATGCTCACAGATAATGCATTTTTGTAACGCATGTTTCTTAAAAATTCTTAAATGTCCTAAAAAAGCAAAGGTCTAGTCCTGGCTTAATCTAATTCCTATCCGGGAAACTGGCCCTATGCCTTTTTCATGTTAGTCTTTTGGCCGAAAGACCTTGAAATGGGTCCATATACACAATTTTTATTCTTTTGTAGTTTGCATTTTTCAAGTGGCCCTATTGTGACGTATCCTGCTGAATATTTGTGCTCACTTCTGTCTTTCTGCTTTTTTTATTGCATTCTTCAAGAATGGCATTGGACATGGCTGACTCACAGTACCTGCTCATCCTGGCACCGTCGCTGGTCATCGCTCTCATGTTCCTCTTTTTCTGGCTCTTCATGAAAGAGACTTCCTATGATGAGGTTCTGGCACGCCAGAAACGAGACCTTAAATTGCCTCCCGTCAAGCCCGATACTCGTAAAAAGAATGAGAAAAAGAAGAACAAGAAGAAGGAGAGCGGCGGAAGTGGAGCGGGAGGAGGTGGGGGCGGCGAATCGGAAGAAGATCTGAGGGATTTCGATGCATCTGATGCCACTAGCCCTGCCTCGAATGATGAGGATTCTGAGGCGGTGCCCGTGAGTCTACCAGTTGCTGCTCCGGTCCTGGCAGAACCTCCGTCCGGGATAAGAGAAAGGAAAAAGAAAGAGAAAAAGCCAAAAGCTTCTCCAGCTCCTGCTCCAGTTGCTGCCCCAACGGTTGTACCCCTTTCTCATACAACCCCAACTACCCTTCCTGCCTCAGAAGAACCGGAAGTCAACGGCTCCAAACCTGCTGTCCGTAAGGAGCAGCCCCTCCCCCTGACCAAGCAGGTCAGCCCACCGCAGCCCCAGGCCACGCCCCCTGCACCAACTGAGACTATCAGCAAAAAGAAAGCCAAGAAGCAGAAGATTGAGTCTGGTGAGCCCCTTTTTTTCCTTTTTTTTTTTTTTTTTTTTTCAAAAACTATTTTTTACTGTGCATTCCAAGTAATATCAAATTGCAATTGGGCTGCTTTGATTTAAGTAGTAATAACAACATAAGCAAATATGGGTAATTACAAAACAAAAATTGTAACGTGCTGTTTTTGCAAGGTACCTTGAAAGCTTTCAGCTTTGTTTTTTTCCGTTTACGCCCTCAAGAAGATTTAGTGGGTTCATCTAGTTCATTGAAATTATCCATCCTTGTACTTGTGGTCAGCTTTGACAAAACTCTTCTGCATGCTGATTCTCTAAAATGCTTCAAATAGGACCATGTGTTATGCAAATGCTGTGTTAAATATTCTGCAATATTCTACTCGTGAACAGTAAAGGCCATAGTATAACAACACTTAGCATATGTGTACATGTTGATGCACCGCTGCTAAAAATAATTCATACACCATTTAGAACACAAGCACCATCATTACTCTAACAGCCACCCAGAACACCTTATCATGCTCTCATTTCTCACAGAAGAGCATCCATCTGATGTCAAGCCTGATCTTTCTCCTCCTGTGGTGAAGAAAGAAGAGCCTGTGATCATTGAAGTGGAGATCAAGGCAAAGGACGGAGCCGCCCCTGTTGCCACAGCAGCACCACCAACTGCCTCCAGCGGCAGTGGGCGTAGGAAGAAGAAGCAGAAGGTGGAACCTGTTGTCACAGGTAAGAATAAACTAAAATCAGACTTGAGTCAGTGAATCAGTACAGTGGGAATCTGGGCGGTGAGATCTATGGCATGATTTTTTTAAACTAAAGCCAATGTTGCAGTATGTAGTCCAAATCTGTCATCATGTGCTGTCATGATGCTCCAAACCATGACTAATTTGCTTCCAAGGAGCACAAATGGCAATGTTCTGATTTTCCATATGCTCATCTTTTCTCTTTTTGGAAATTATGCCATGAACAGGGAGCAAATAAAAGAGCAAATAAGCACCATAGAAGTGTTCTATATGCTTTCATATCTCACTTTGCATATTTGAGATATTTTCCTTTCTGTGGGCTACGGTAGAGCATTTTTAGCTTGGAAGTGTTGTTTCTCAGAGTAAGTGATATTAGTTTTGTGTGAAGTGTTGCTTTAATATTCGCTGGGGTGATGTGTGTTTCAGTGGATGAGGCACATGTCCAGTCCTCAGCCCCGGTCACTGACTCCACCACCTCGACAAATCACCAGAGCAACCAAAACAGTGAGACTCCGCCCCCTGCTCCTGCACCCACAAAACATGGCAAGAAACAGAAGAGCGAAACCAACAAAGGTACTTGGCATCTTTTTTTGGTGATGGGGTAAAGACAGATTTAAATGATTTAAAGCATTTTCAATGCTATTTTTTCCATGTTTAATGAGTTATGTTCATAATCTGCATTCTCAGCCATCTTAGAATATTTGTTCCACTGAACTTCTCACAATGCATAATGGGATGGGTCTTTTCCACAAAGCATGTAGGCAAAAGCTGCATTAGAAATTAGGAGACCGCATAACCATAAAATACTGCCTATGGAGAGTTTAAAAGTGTGATTGTTTCCTAATGGCCTGTGGTTTGAACAGGTGGCTAATACGTGTCTGTTTACGTGCAGAGAACTCTGAGGTGAAGCTCAAGGAGTTGCAGGCCAGCCTGAGTGGACTTGTGCTGTCAGATTCTGATGTGGTCAGTCTGGTCTCGCTGCTCCGAGACAAGAGCCCCAATGCTTTGGACAACTGGTATAAGGTTAGAGGATTAGGTTGACTTTTGTTTTTTGCTATCATGTGATAATGTGTTCGAAAGTGAAAGCTCAAAGACCGTGAAAGCTGTCAAATTTCTGATGATTTTTCTGCTTTCGCTTTCTCAGACTGCAGCCAAGTTTGAGCCCTCGGCCCAGCAGCTCGCAGAGAAAGATCGTCTTCTGAGCACACTGCAGGAGGAGGTGTCTATCGCCAAGGGCAAAGTCAAACAGTTAAGCCAGGTTAGTCATTTATTTCTCTTATATTTCCTGATGTGTGTGGTGCGTTCCATGAATGTGATACAAATTGGTTACTCATAAATCATGATATTTATAAGTTTCCCTTTCACAATTAAAAAAAAAAAAAAAAATCTGGTTTATCAAAATGATTAATCGTGATTAATTGCATCCAAAATAAAAGTAAAAAAAAAAAAAGCAACTTTTTTCATCAACTTTTCTTCAGGAACTGCAGGCTGAGAAGCAGAAGACGGGCCGCGTCGAGTCTGTGCTGCATGAACATCGTGTTGCCAGAGAGAAAGATATCATGCAGGTCAAAGCTCAGAGCTACCAGGAGATGCAGATTAAGGTAATCCATCTGGTCAGACAAAAAAAATGCAAGCCATAATAGAGTGTAAGATGTTGTATGTTTATGAACATCTAATGACAAGTTACCTTTCTCTCTGCAGTTCCAACAATTAAGAGAACAGCTGGAAGGTCAGATTGCACGATTGCAGCAGGAAAATGGCATCCTGAGGGATGCTGTGGAGAGATGCTCCACCACCAACCAGATGGAGAACAAGTGAGTACTGCCAACTTCCTCTATGTTGGTCCACTTACATGCTTAGTCAAGGTTCATAATTTAGTTTTTGGTGATTATTTTCAGTTTTTTAAATTAGACTTGTCACAAAACACCTAAGGAGTTTATTTGCGAAATCAGTTTCACAGAATCATCTGTTCACAAAAAACAAGAGCGCTTGTCGGTTTCTGTTGTAAAGTGTGAGCTTGTGATGCCTTGACGGTGGACAATGCTGGCTTTTGTGACAAAATGTGTTTAGGGTTCAGAATGTGCTATATGGGGAGCACGCCTTTTAGCTCCTTTTTTGAAACTAAAAAAACATGGCGTTTATCATTTTTGCAAATGAACTTTTTGGTTCATGTTCAGAAGTGCCAAACACAATAATTCACCCAAAACGTGAATGTGAAACATCATTCCAAACCCTTAAGAAGTTCATACTCAAAACACGTGAAGATATTTTTAATAAAATCATGTACGGATGTGCGGATGAACTTTTTGAAGGTTTGGGTAGCTGGACTTTTAGTGGAGATTTCTAAAATTGATCATTTAGACTTTTTACAAAGATCTTAAACGTCTGGGTGGAGGAGTTTATTACAGAACTTGGATGAACTATGCCTTGAAATCAAGGTTTTTGTTCAGATAAACTTCTTAAAGTTAGTATTTCCTTGCGAATCTATGTTGACACTTGGAGTTTTCAGGCAGTTAAGTGTCAGGATTGTTGGAAATTTTCCACAGTCTTTTGCAAACTTACATGGTTTATGTTTAATGTGTTTTCAGGCAGTCATCCGAGCTGAATAAACTGCGTTCGGAATGCAACAGCCTGATGAAAGAGCTAGCAGAGACCAAGAACAAGCTGCAGCAGGAAGAGCTGCAACGGAAGAGTCTAGAAGTCAACTACAAGCAGAATATGTCCCAGCTAGAGGTGCCTACAAAGCCCTGCAGAAAAGGACACCGTCCTTTAACATGCCTTTTTGAATCATACTTCTATTAAAAAACAACAAACATGGCATTTGCAAAGTTTCTAAAAGAAAATTTTAAAGACTTGACATACAAAGTGCATTATGAAGCTATCTGCCTTGCACTAGTTTAGAAGTGTGACGTTAGCTTTAACATTCATGATAAAATGCTGTTCTATGTGGCCTTTAATTGAAGAGTTTGGAAAGCGGTTTAAAATCAGTATAGCTTACCCAGCTATTCATAATGGAAAAAAATGCAGAAAAAAATTAATATTACTTTCTATATTTGAGACTAACTGTTTTTAGGTCAAAGTTAAAATATTTTTGTACTAAAAGTCTTATAAAAAGATTTTTTTTTTCTTACAGCAACAGTAAAGTTAAGTTAGGTTAACGATTTAATAATTAAATAAATTGCACAGTTTTAAATATCACATTAATGACCAAAAAAAAGTTAACTACTGAAACTAAAACACTGTGACTTTAATGTGGTTGTAATTTTGGGAATTCTATGATTGACAAATTAGTTTTATTTATTTTTTCATTAATTTGTTTTATATATTTAATGTTAGTTCGCTTATTAACATTGTAGCTGTCCATTGAAATGAATTAATTTGATTACACAAACAATTCAAACCAACCAATTTGATTGCTTGAATGGGATTTTCCTGTATTTGAGATCACTATCTTGGCAGAATTAGACCGCTACAGGAAAGGCTACTCTTGAAAACAGATGAGCTTTTGTTCAACCTCACTAAAAAGGAGTGTCATTACATTTAGCTACTTAATCCCCAACCCCATTGAGCTGAAACTCTTTTGTATCTTTTGTCGCAGGATGCAAAACATCGGTGGGAAGACCTGCAGAACTATTTGCACAACGTGAATGCAGAGAGAGAAAAGCTCCAGGCCAATAAACAAGGTACAAACACGCACCATCTCACAGACATCGAGTGTTCTGCACACACCACATAACCAGCGTCTCCTGTGTCTTCTCAGAGCTGCAGAACCAGCTGATGGCCGTGGAGAGCGAGATGACCAGTAAGAACAAGGAGATCCAGACTCTCCACAGCAGCCTGACTGACACGCTCATCTTTAAAGAGCAGGAGCAGCAGAAGGTCAAGCAGCTGGAGCAGCAGGTCATGCAGTTGCTGGAGGCGTCGCAGCACACCATGCAGCCCGATGACCAACTGCAGGAGCAAGTCCAGGTACCCGAGAACTCATTCGACTCTGAAGACTCTATGCATCTTATGTGGCTGTTGATGATCATCACACAATGCTGTCATTTACAGGATCTTCTTAATGAGAACAAAACGCTGAAAGTTCAGATTGATAATCTCCAGACTCAGCTCAACACTCAGGTATGTGTGTGTGGGCTGCTGGGTGATCTGTCTCTGCTTGTTGTTGGCCAGTCATGTTTGAGTCATTACTTTGTTCTTTCTTTTAGGCTACAACAGTATCACATTTCGATGAGCTTCAGAAACTGTAAGTGGTTGCCTCAAAGCTTCCTTGTTTTATGTTTTTTGCACTAAACAAGGCCTGTTATACACTGCACGTGAGCAGGGCATATATTTTCACACCCGTATTAACTGGTTAGGTTATAGTATTCACATTGATGGTTCACAGAAGAAAACTGCAGAAGATATATATTGAAAATGCGCTTTGAACCTGTATAGCCATGTGATTTATAGGCATTTCTGATAGAAACTACCACTACACTGTTTGGAAAATGATTGATGCAGTTGCACACGCATACACCAATAATTTAATGTGAATTCAAATGATTTAAGCAGGTCTGGCAGCAGAATGTGTAGAAATGTGTGTAATAGAATATTTAGGATTTTTAAATTCAAGTAAATGTTTAACTACTGTTAAAAAGTCTGGGGTTGGTTAGGTTTTTTTCTTTCTCTCTTCTGCTTATCATGGTTGTAAAAATGATTACAATGTAACAAAAAAAAATATATTTATAAAAACAATTGCTGTAAAATGAAATTTATTTATATGGTGGTAAAGCTTTGTTACACCGATATTTGATATAAAAAGATACTACTTCTATAATCATTCTACTATGCTGATTTGCTGCTCGGGAGGCTTTTATTATCATCAGTGCAATGTAAAAAAAAAAATATATAT
>JAUCMS010000031.1:18681596-18696922 GCA_032357445.1 Enteromius radiatus | reverse complement strand
TAACACAGAGAGATGCTGCACTTGCGAAATAAATTCATGTTTTCGCCTGAGCAACGTCAGGTGCACCTGTGCGACCGATTTTTTTTTTTTTTTTTTCAGTCGCACGTTTAAGAATTTCGGTTGCATTTGCGACCAAATTGGTCGCACTCTGGAGCCCTGATATAATTATTTTTAAGTTTCCCAGGTGTATTTACAAGGCAACAAAATTTCTGAAAGTTAAAGGTTAACACATCATATGATCCAAACACCTATAAAGATTTAGCAGTAGAAGTTTATAGTTGAATGGTTTGTGTCTTTATGTAAAATTAATAAACTTTTATTACGCACCTGTCATATACACAATTGGATGATTTAAGGAACCCTGCAACCCAAACAGACTTATTGTAGCATTATCATTGTATGTGTGCTTAAAAAAAAATGGTACCAACTTTCCACTGCCCTGATTCAGTGGGGTTGCCTGGCATTGGCTGCTGGCACACAGAGAGCAGAGGCTGAAAGAGGGTATTATTGATCTGGGCACAGGCACATCTGAGCCTCCAGTCCTCCTCTCTCTGTTCATTGTTCTCATTAGACTGACTGAGCTTTTTGATAAGGCTTTGTGGGACACTACAACCCTCGAAAAAGCACCTTTTGTAATAGTGTCTTTCCTCTGTGACTGATAGCTGTGGGGAGATGGATCTTGCTGACTCTAAAGTTTCTGCCAACTCACTGAGATGGCCTTACAATCAGTGTCATTCAAACTCTGACCTCTGAAAGAAAGAGACGATAAACCTAGAGCATCTCGGATGTACTGCCATTTGTATAAATAAAATCTTCATTCAAATGATTTGGGTTGATTTCTCACATATGACCTGTTATTGTTGTATCATCCATTTCAGATAGATGTGTCCTTTTAAAAGGCTTGTCAAACTGCAATTGGTCACTTTGCGTATCAGTTAGACTTCATCCAGGCTAAGTTAGAAAGCTGAAGGAAACTTCTAAGGAAACGTTCCTGAAAAGACTTCCAAGGCACCATGTCTAATGATCTAGAACAATTCAAATGAGCTTCACTCACAACCAAGCAAGCGTTTAAGGAATTGTTCTTAGAGTCACGCATCAACTTTGACGCCGTTCATGGAAAGAACTGCTTGCACAGGATTGTGGGATCTTAAAAACTGAAGGGTGCATCATCTGCTAAATCTGACCAGATAATGACACTAGAGCTCAGACAGGATGTTACGTATTTAATGGTTCAGACATGCAGCAATTAGAGAAAGTATCAAGGCATGTCTATTGATGCCTATCACTAGACAGGATGTTGGGGCGTCTCTTAAGTGCTCACTGTAGGGAGCTGGGTGTGGATTAGCATTTTACCCTGAATCCTTGTTCTCATGAATGCTATATGCAAAAAGATCCAGGACACTACCAGGAAAATCTGATGGAGCAGAACAAAACTGTGCTGACTGCTTGTACCAGGATGACATTAAGAGCTGGAGTCAATGAGAAGTCGTCTCTGTATTAACAGTATTTATTCTAAGGTGTCTCGAGCACCATTGTGCGTTTAACTATCAGTAGCTTAATGAAATAATGTAATGGGTTTAATTGGAATCAGTTCCTTTTTAAAACGTACATTTCTTTTTGTTATGAAGCAGTAATACAATTATTTTTTTAGTTTAGGTTTGCAATCAACATTAAAAGGAACCTGCCCAAGGGAAGTCACTTAATGAGAACTACACATGCTGTTATACAAGAGAACATTTACATGTGAAACATGTTCCTCGTCGCTGATGTGTTGCAGCAATTGCATAAATATTTGTATTATAATATTTAAATTTAACCACACTACATCTAATTATGATTATGGACTTAGTAATGTGGGTGGATGTTGCTAGATATACTGAACCTTGATTAATGTTTTTTTTTTTATGCTGATAGGGGCTGTTCACCATATTTTTAACAAATGTCGTCACAGTAATAGACAAGTGTGTAAAACTCATGGACATATTTGAAAGATTCTTTGCAGCACATTATTAGAATGAACGGCCCCATTGAATCTACAGACTTTTAGTATTTTCTATGCTGACTAAACAGTTTGTTGCTAGCATTATTATACAATAAATTTATGTATAACATTTTTATACCACATTTGAGTTTTTGTTAAAAACATGCTACTCTATCCAAATGTAGTAACATCCTGCAGTCTGGTCTGCAGTTTGGCTGTTTTGGTTTTTAGATTTGTATATAATAAAGGAGGAAACCACACTTGCTATCATTCTGCCTAATAAATTTATAATTTATGCCATGCAGCGATTGACACAAAAGCGGTTTATGATTTCATTAAATTGATTGAAAAGTGTAGTGTTGGAAAGGAAAGAATGTGACTTGTGGCCAGGTATGGTGACCCATACTTGGAATTTGTGCTCTGCATTTAACCCATCCAAGTGCAAACACACAGAGCAGTGAGAAGTGATCAACTGTGAACACACACCATGAACACGCACCCGGAGCAGTGGGCAGGCATTGCTGCGGCGCCCGGGGAGCAGTTGGGGGAACAGTGCCTTGCTCAAGGGTCTCACCTCAGTCGTGGTATTGAAGGAGGAGAGGGCTCTGGTTATTCACTCCCCCCCCACCCAAAATCCCTGCCAGACCTGGGCCTTGAACCCGTGACCATTGGGTTACAGGTCCAATTCCCTATCCATTAGGCTGCCCCAGGAATGGAATATGTTTGTGGTCGTAATGATGACAATAGCCAAACACCTAGTGCGAGTACATTCTTGGGCTATATTTAGACAACAATGATGTAGTCAAAAACGGAAGTTTTTCCCTTGCGAAAATACCACATAATGACACGTTTTTACTCCAAACTCCCTTTATAACGTCAGTCGAGTGTTTGAAATAAATCCTTCTGTGAGATGTGGCTTCTTAAACAGAGAAATAGAAGGAATAGTTCAGCCAATTTACTCGCCCTCAAGTAGTTCCAGACCGGTATGAATTTCTTTGTTCTGCCGAACACAAGGGAGGATATTTTGAAGAAAGTTTGAAAAATCTTCCTTTGTGTTCGGCAGAACAAAGAAATTCGTACAGATTTGGAACTACTTGAGGGCGAGTAAATGATGACACAATTTTAATCATGGGGTGAGCTATTCCTTTTAAGGCACACAGTATTTCATTGTAGCCTCTATTCAGTGATAAAGGCTATGTCGATTAGCATTACATTATAGATCTACTTTATTATGACCAAAATTATTATAATAACTTGGATAAACTATTTTATTGCAGTAGTCGTGTGGTTATAAGTTAAGTTAAATCCTCTGGGTTTCTTCTTCTGGGCATATTTTGAGTTTTTGCGCAAGAGCAACCTCTGGCCTTCGGATGAAGATTTACTACTGATCCCTGAAAGATACGCGTGACAATCGCAGCTTCGTTTGAATCCTTGTTACCATTTTATTTTATTTATCAGTCGTGCAGCCCTGCTTTGAATCACATGGTGTGTACTATCTGTACAGATATTTCAATGCGGTTTGATAATTATGCAATAGCATGGTTTATTATGAAGCACTTTTGAATGACAAGCATTCCAGTACTGCAGAAATCTGTAAGGCTTTCTGGATTCTGTGTAGTCATGCGACAGGGATCTGTAGAGCTGTCAAATGACATTTACGTTCTGCCATTGACTTCTTAAAACAATTCTTAAAATCTCCCTCATCTAATGTTCTCTAAATTTGGCATCTCTCTTCTCGAACAGGTACAATGGTTCACTCCCCACTGGAGACAGAGGGCGTAGGAAAAGCCGATTTGCCCTTTACAAGAGGGTCAAAGCCAATGGTGTCAAACCCAGCACTGTACACATCCTTAACACGCCACAAGCCAGCAAGGTAATCTCATATCAGAAACCTAATCATCTGAGATTTTTTTTTTTTTGATTGTTACTATTATAATTTGAGTTAACGCACATTTCACAGCCAGAATTCCACTTCACTGTTTTTAAAGTTTAGTTTCTAAGAAGATCAGTAATTGGGAGTAAACGTAAATGATGTATTGTGGGAATGGAGAATGTCTGAATGCCTACCTTCACTCTCCATCCGAGTTACCAGCAGTTATGCTATAATAATATAATATTATAAATAATTTGACATTAATGGCACAAGCAAATGCCTTACCCTTTTTAAGAGATTGCGTTTCATTTTATATTTTGAAGCAAGGGTGTGTCAACTCTTTTTAGATTGTGCGCCATGGAGAAAGGCTAACTTAAGGGACTGATATTTGTTTGTTAAACTATCCCATTCCCATGCAAGTGCATGATCAACACATGCTTTTCTGAAGCTTGTCAAAACCAGAATGAACTTTATGCAACAGCAATTTTTATGCAAAAGCTTTTTTTCACCAGACTTTCCAACTCCACATAGCAGAGAGTAGTATGTTGGTTTCTTGCCCAGTTGTGAACCGTGCAATGCAGTGTTTGGTTAAGAAAGATTGCGACTTTTTATTTTCTTCACAGCACTGGCTGCGATAGCATACCTAGCCCCACCTTTCCAATGTCTGCTTGCTACTGAGACATTCTTCTGGGATTTACAGGGTGGTACTAAACATAATGGGTGGGGTTGAGTTGTAAAAAGTCTATTGTCATTAAGAGCAGCCACAGCCAATAAACTAATCTGTGCTGATACTATGAGCCTCCAGATGTTATTAAAATTCACAGGGACCGTCTTTCCCTCTGACACTTGAGAAGTTTAATGGGTGCTGGGGATCTGTTTGAACACATTTAAGCAGCCAGGCCACAACTTTCAAGTGAAGCCCGCATTGTATCAATTCACAGTGGTTGTATTTTGATTTTGAACTATCCCAGTGACTGAATTTGTTAAGAACATGTGGTTTTATCCATTTGGATCTTTCTTCTTTTCTGTTTTTTTGTGGTTGGAGGCTATTCTGTGATTGCTGTGATTGCCGTTTTGTCACTCTTCTAGTCAGCTGAAGGCAAACTGCCAACAGCCAGCACTGTCTGAGGAGGTCTTTCTCAATCTCAGGTCATTGTTAAAAAACCTAGTGAGCTGCCCAACAAGCATTTTAAGGAATACAGTTGTTGTTTTTTTTGTTTTTTTTTCTTTTCCTTTTGCTCTCTCTTTCTCGCTTTCTCTTTCTCTCTCTCTCGGGCAACATATCATGTCCTTGATAGAAACAACAGTCCTAATTTTTATGAGCTCAGTGGAAAAAATTCATAATGTAACTTTATTACATTCAGCATCTTTAAAAGATACTTTTAACTAAAAAGTTAAAACTCAGTCAGTCAGTCAGTGGTCTGAGTGCCTTGTTGGTTACAGTGTTTTTCCTTTTTATTTAGATTTTTATAAAATATTTATTGATTTGTGAAAATTGTGCTGCTTTTTTTTTCTTTCATTTTCAAATGATGACAAATTTCTTAAATATTGTTTCAAATAATTAGTTATATTGGTTATATGCTGGCCATCAACCATCCTGCTTTCCAAGATATCAGCAGCACTAATTGTTATGCTTGGAGTATAATTCATCATTATTGTTAGCATAGCAAGCCAACATTTAAAAATCAATTATGACTTATTCTCCCATTTTGTGTAGTGTACGTAATATTACCCTTTAATTAGTCACTTCAGAAACCACACTTTATTTGAAGAATTTGTAGGAAAGGTTTTTAAGAATTTAAGTGCTATGTAGTGTCCTTTTCAAAGAGGTTTAAAGAGGACATCTATACCAACTTGAAGGAGGTCACCTACAAGTGGGCACTTGTACATTGAACTTGTTTGGGCCACGATCAACAGAGCAGAACCTTAAAGCTATGTTAGGTCACAGGCTGAGAATAGCCATGGCATTGTGCCACCTTACATCCATTATCCTTCTTAACTCCTCAGTCTGCACCTGCCTGATTCCAGCAGGGCTCTACTCTCACTCTGATGTTGACTTCAATAGACCACAATATCATGTTTACACTGGGTTCTGAAGTTGGGATTTTTCAGATGGCGCTTTTCCACTACACAGTACCAGCTCGGCTCGGCTCTGTTTAGGTTTTCCACTGTGTAAAAGTTGTACCTGTACCGGCTTCCAGGTACTTTTTTTCGTTCCACCTCCGGCGAGGTTCCAAGTGAGCTAAGGCGAGCTGAGCCGATACTAAATGTGACGTGTAAATACAGCAGACTGCTGATTGGTCAGAGAGAATCGTCACTATTTACTGCGTTATCATTGCACACGCCAGCAATAGTATCAATAACCCCGCCATTTTCAAAACGTTTGGCCAGAGATTGCGTTACATATCCAATCCATTACATATTATGGTAACTCGGAAAAATACGCCGTGGTCAAACGAGAAGGTGCAGACTTTCCTTTGTGTGTGTGTGTGTGTGTGTGTAGCGGGTGTGTGTCGCGTAGAAGATTACGTCACGGCAGTTTCGGGTGCGTCGCAGGTACAACTTTTACACAGTGGAAAACCAAACAGAGCCAAGGTGAGCCGAGGCGAGCTGGTATTGTGTAGTGGAAAAGCGCCAAGAGATTCTGATTTGGAACTCCAAATTAGGAGGGAGGTTCTGTTAAAGGGATAGTTCACCCAAAAATGAATTATCCCATGATTTACTCTTCCATTCAATGCCATTACAGATTTTCAAAACCCAAAAAGTGCATCCATTTATCATAAAGGTACTCCACACGGCCCCAGGGGGTTTCTACTGGGAAACTTGCAGTTTCTGAGTACTAATGGAACAAAGCATTGCTTACAGGGAAACTGATGGCTAAAGTAGTTCCAGGCAGGTCTTGACCACGTTACATGCCCATATCATTTTGCCAATTGATTTCTGCTCTTTCAAAGCTTCTTGCTGTCTAAAAGGAACCAAACCCCACATAGATCCTAAACAGGCAAATAATATAGTTAACAAGATAAAAACAACACATTTCCAACTGTGCTGGTGTGCTTTCTTTTCATATAATATAAATCTGTAAACATTGTGGAACTGATTAAATAAGAAACGGTTTAAGAAAATTTTCCAAAATCACCTGGCAAAATCCAAATATTGCCAAACTGGTGCAATTAGTTTTGAAACAAAACGCTATTGTCTCATCTGTCTCACCTCACCACACTCCGCTCCACTCATTCTCCTCACGTGATAAAAGAAATCTGATCTGTGATGTCTTTCGTTCGGCATGCTTTGAGCAGCTTCATTCAGTTGTTAATTCTAGTGTCTGTTCTCTAACTGAATTAAATGATTTGTATTAACATCTTTAAAAAAAAAAAAAAAAAAAAGCTATTTATTTTACTTTTTGTCTCTAAGAAATGCACATTTAAAATTGGTTTAAAAAATAATTAGGCTAACATCCTGTAAAAATGTTAGCAACCATAAATGTATGTATTCTTGCCAAGTTTTATTATTATTATTATTATCTTCTTCTTTGTGTGAACATTGTACTTTGAACTGTGATCCTAGTGGATAAGCAGTCCGTAATGCGCGATTGAAATGAGTCACGCTGTTTTGTTCCACTTTTGGCGCATAAACATTATATCAAACATTTATTGAAGTCTAGCGGTTCATCCATTTTGCTTTCCGCACTTATGGATGCCCCGTTTTTATTGGCTGCTCTGGTAATCGTCACAGACTGCAGATGTGAAAGTAAGAAATTTGACAGCAGCGTTCGCTCAAGCTCTCCAATGTTGCACTGTGTGTGAGATTGTAGTCTACTCTGCGATATGAAACCCATTCATTTCAATGGCTTGTGCCGCTTGAAGATGTTTTGTTGCAGAGATGCCGCTGTCTTGTTCTGTCAGAAAGGCACTTCATGTAATTCTTTCCCTGTTGACTGTAGGCATTAAAAAAGCTGGTTCAAAACTTAAGCATGTTCCATGCATTTTGGGAGTTTCAATTGTATCACTATTCATGAACTTTAATTGGGACCCTCAGACCAGTATGCCTAAATGCTTTTCGCACACTGTAATTTTCAGCTGCAAATGTGACTGAAACGGTCACACTATAGTGCTGCGTTTTAGTTATTTTTAAACTCAGGCTTGTTTTGTCATTTTAAAAAAGTAAGAATGTGATATTTGCGATTTATGTTTGTTTTACACAAAAACACAAGCTCCGTAATTAAAGTCCCATGAACGCAAGGAATGTTTTCTTCTCGCCATGAAACTAGCTGGCATGCTGTATTTTTGGGGAGGTTTTGTTACTGTTGGCTGCTTATTATCCATCCGCAGTGACTTGTCAGAGCTGAAAATAGCCCAGCGCACAGTCATATGTGAATCACGCTGCTCTTTGGGGTCACGGCGCTTCACAGGCATCGGTCTGAAAGGGTTAACTAAAAAAACCGACCAGCTCTCCAGCAGTGACACAAGTGCAGCTGCATCATTGTAATGTTAAAGTTGAACAAAGAACAGGCTCTGCGATTACTCAGTGTGTCTGTGAACTCCTTTCAGATAATGGGTCACAAAATGTCACTAAACTATTCCAAGAACAATATGTGATTGTTAGTGGATGTTTGGGAGGTTTTTGCAGAGGTTAGAGTCGTTGCCACTTGCATTGAAGACCGTCCAGTGCTGATGGAGGGTACAGTTGAATTTGATCCTGTGGCTTAAGGATGGTGGCTGCAGCAGCTCATCTCATCTTGTGTTTACGACCAATGCGAGCCCCAAGCTGCTCCGGTGTCTCACAGATGGAGCTGCTTCATACACCATGTTGCTCAACGGGTGCGACTCCAATAGGTCTATTGTTTGGGAGCTTTTCTGTAGCTTTTGTGGCCCACTGTAAAACTGGTGGGATGTGGGGGATGGATAGATGGACCCCCTGTTGTGATCTGGCAGTGAGCGTGGAGAGCTGCCCAGTGTTTCACCCTCAAGCCTCTTTGTTCCACTTTGCTATGGACACAAACGTGCCACCAACAATAACGTCCCAAATTTTAAACCGAAAGCTGGTCATACGCGAACTATGAGTCTAGTCACAACATAATCAATATAGCTTCGGACGGTAACACTTAAGAATAGGGAACACTTATTCATTTTTAACTACTTTTAACTTTGCTGCTGCTTATTAGTTAGTAAGGTAGTTAAGTCCAGGTTGGGATTAGCAATGTAGAATAAGGCATTAGTAGTAATTAAGCACAAATTAATGATTCATTTTCTTGTAATATGCGTGCTAATAAGCAACTATTTAGGAGGCCCTAAAATGAAGTTTTACCCTTTGGACTATGTCTGGGTGGGATAGATAAAAAGGTTGCAGTACAGTGATGCGCTGTAAAATCCTGTTAAAAATATACCTTTTATTTATTTTTGATAAATGTTTCTGTAATGGTGCATCCAGACTAGTATGTGTAAGCCCGTTAGTCACAGTACTGTTTCTAATGCTAAAATATGATTATTGTCGGGATTGAAGGGATTCAAAGATAGATCGCACACACAAGTTGACTCAAAGAAGTCTTTGAGAACAACTTGAAAGTATTTGAAAGTCAGTAACGACAGAGATTGTGGAAAAGTATGTATAAACAATGCCAGCAGTAATGCAAGCTGTATAAAGACCAAAGTAAGCCATTCAAAATAAAAAATATTGGGTTTTTTTGTGTAAATAAGACTATTTGTTTGACGTTTAATTGGTGACTTGCAACAAACTGCTTGTGAAATGAAAATATTCAGCTCATATTAAACTCCACTTTATGAGCCTCTTTGAAGCATTTAAAAGCACTTCCATGCTGGGGGCAACTCTGCTTGTTCATTTGTTTGTTTTAGTAAACATTGAAGCTGGTAAAAGATTACATTTTTGATCGACCTTAATCATTTCCTGTATTCATGGTTGTGTACAAAACATCATTTTAGAGTACTTTGTATATATTGGCTGGTTCTGTTACAGACTCACCCAGCCTGACTATTTAGTCTGGGTTATTACAGGACATATGTGGGGCGTGAAATTTTGGCTTTCCGTTCGCATACGTGAACTGTTTATTTAGAACAGTGTTATGTGCATGAGCTTTTACACAGTCCTGGGCTTGGCATATGACTAGACACAGTTTTAAAAACCATAATGCATTAGGCTATGTTTTACAGACACAAACCACCTTCCTCTCTTGGCTGTGTTTTTCCATTGTTGCACACTAGTGTAGTAACCATGACCCAGTTTCCACTCCCTCTTGAGCACACGTGATAGAGATGTGGGTAATTTGGAAATCACAGATTAGAGGAGAGAAAGGGTGAATTGGGAAGCGAGAAATATGCACAATGGGAAATTGACTTCATTTAAACACCGCGATGCTGTGGTTTGTCTCGAGCCGCCGGAATAGCGTTCCCACACAGTGTGCTTTGTAGTGAACTCAATTTGTATTGCAATTCAGATCATGTATGCATATCAGTGACCGCTAATTTTATTGCTTGATTAAGAAGAGATGATATGAACTAGTCCTGAAACTATACTTTTTTCTTTACTTTGTCATATGATGTTGCCTCTTCTTACACTCTTGACTCGCATCATGTATGATTTATTTATAACAAGCTGCATATGACAGCTGTCTGAGTAATGAATGTTTGATGGCGGTGTGATTCACATAGACGGTTAAAACTCTCAAATTTCATGTTTGTTACAGTGCCATTTAGTTTGGACAAACTTTATATATACATATACAAAGGTCAGGGTTATTACTAGCGCTGCTTTCTAACCTTTTCAGCTTTCTGAGTTTAGGGCATATAGAAGTATCATGTGAGGCATTAGCAAATGTTGTTGTTGTATTGTCAGTTTTTATGAATTTCCAAAATAGAAGACATCAATTATAGGGCTGTACGATTATGACCACAATCATAATTGTTGATTGTTCCCTTGAAATAGTCGTTTTAATTACGGACGTCAAAATTTTAATTTAATGATGTTTATACCATTTGTCAAAATATACATAGTATTACAAACCAATGCAAAAACCCTTAAGATAACATGTAGAAAGAAAAGACAAGTTGTGGTTGCTTGTTTTTCCTCTACCCTTGCAGTCACTTCCTCAGCAGCTGTATTTAAAGCCCAATGTAAAGGGGTAAAACAACACAGCGACTTCTTGTCAAGATGGTTGTCAAAAGTAGTTTTTCTCATGCAATATTAAGGCTATTTAATTATTAATTGAGCAAACAACTTGATAGCTAATAAGTAAAGGATCCCTCAGCTTACTTGGGGTATGAGCCCAAAATAATGCTTTTTTTTCCCCCCTGTGCAAGTAAGTCTTCTAGATGTAGCAATTTGGCAACAACATAAAAATCACACTAAAAGCTTTACGAACTACATATCAATGCCCTGGAATAGTGGCGGCGTTGTTTTCACAGGAAAACATCATTAATGTTTTCAGAAAGTGTGTATTATCAAATCTAAACGTTGTGTGTGCCACTGTAGCAGGAAAGCCTCTTTGACGGATGCTTGTGTTGTGTTGTGACAGGCGGTGAACTGTAAGGGCCAGCACAGCATCTCCTACACGCTGTCCAGAAACCAGACGGTGGTGGTGGAGTACAGCCATGACAAAGACACAGACATGTTCCAGGTACTGTTTCGCAAAAAAAAAACAAAAACGCTTTGAAATGTCTTTCCTTTTTTGTCCACTGCTGAGCACATAAATTCAGTTTCTGACTGTTGCCTTTCTCTATACTCTGAGGTTTTTTTTTTTTCCCACCAGTGCTAATCAAGATCTGTGATGTTGGACAGTTTTATTAACTCCCCCACTCACATGCTCAGATACAGTGTTGCGTATGGTGCGTTTCTTTTTTTCCTTTTCGACACATGAGGGAAAGAGTCATATGGATTGAAGCAAATGGGAAGAAAAGCAAAAACAGGAACCAGCAGCTACCCACAGGGACAAAACAGAAACTGTCTCTATAAAAAGGAAATAAAGTGGAGACCGTTGCATCTTTATTTCAGTACAAGTATTTATAAACAGGATTTAGTGCATTGAGCACCTCTCTATTCTTGGGAATTTCCACCCCACTTTTAAAACTAAATTAGGCTCTTCAAACAAGTCCCGGCACATGCAAGACTGTTTTTCATCCTGTTTACTGTTGACACAAAATAATGTAGGAACAGTAGTGATTGCCAGGCTCATAACCATACAAAACACTGATTATTAGACCATTTAGCACGACCTTGAAAATGCCAAAACGCACTAGTGTAAACTGGGCCTGAGACAGACACAATCCAGAAGAACTGTGGAGAACGTCTCCAAGATGCTTCAAGAAATCTCCCTGCAAACCTTTGTGAAAAACTAGCACAGGTGCCTCGATTGCAAAATCTACTTTAAACGCAAAAGATGCTCCCATCAAATGTTGATTTAATGAAGGTCTATTAACTAAATTAAATCAACATTTGGTGGGAGCATGTTTTTGAGTTTAAAGCAGCTTCTGCCCTCAATGCTTCGATGGACGTTTTTAAGGAAGCAATGTTCTCTGTAGTTTTTCTGGATTTAGTCGGTCTAAATCCATATGAGAATACTAGCATTCTAATCATTTCGACAACCATTGTAACTTTTTATAGTAATATAATATAAATCTTTTTTTCCTCCTAACCTTGTTTGTTTTGTCATGACCTAGAAGATTAGTTGCTGGAAAGTTGTAAGAGATGGCTGAGAAACCTACATTTTTCTTTTTGTACTTTAGATTGGACGATCAACGGAGGGCCCTATTGACTTTGTGGTGACCGACACGGTGTCAGGCGGAGGGGAGAGTGAAGACACACCCATCACTCAAAGCACCATTTCCCGCTTTGCCTGCCGGGTGGTGTGTGAACGTAACCCACCCTACACTGCACGCATCTACGCTGCAGGCTTTGATTCCTCCAAGAATATATTTCTCGGAGTAAGTGTGTTTTCTTGCCTGGTCTTGAAATGGAATTATCTGTGGGATGCATTTCTCATCAGAGTTACAAGAAACTTTATTAAGCTTTCATTTATATATATATATATATACTGGTGTCTGGGGAAGTATCCACTTCTGCTGATCCAATGGAACTGATCTAAAGTTACCTGGTAAATATAGGTGTGTCTGGCTAACTGGAATGAGTCACCCATGTGTAACTAAAAAGAGAGTGCAGCGCCTTCATTTTTGTTTATGTATAGTAATTAAGTCTCTCTGTAGGAGAAAGCAGCCAAATGGAAGAATCCAGATGGTCACATGGACGGACTGACAACCAATGGTGTGCTAGTCATGCACCCGCGGGGCGGGTTCACCGAGGAGTCCAAGCCTGGTGTGTGGAGGGAGATATCAGTGTGTGGAGATGTTTACACACTGAGAGAAACACGGTCTGCTCAAACTCGAGGGAAACTGGTTAGTACATCAGTTGTATACAATCATCAATACACTCACAATTCCTTTAAAAGTTGTGATATACAATCAAGCTCAAATTACAGAAAGCATGAAGTCTTAATTATCAGATTAGAATTAGGGGTTCGGTTCAAACTGGTTGAGGTTCCAGATTATATAGATGGAATGTTACTAGTACAGCAGTGAATTCTGGGATAGCAAGTACTGGTACATACATGGTAAGGATGACTCTTGAACTGAAGATTAACAAGGCAGTTTACACTTTTAATTTCACTGACGTCATCTAGATCAAGTTTTTTACTTGAGCATCCATGTATATAATGTCTTGTGTCTTAATCAGATCATGGTTGTTTTTCTGCATTCAGTTCACAAATTCATAGTTGCATGTGCCTGATATGGACACATTGCTTTCACTTTGCTGGGTTTCTTAGCTTCTATAGCTGTTAATGGGAGACATCAGCAAATATATTTTGTTCCCATTTTTTTTCAAATAGCAAAATAACTTTTGGGAATATTATATAATTAGTGCTTTCATGACTTAAAAAAAACAACAAAAAAACAATTTATATATAATCTGAAAGGAGAGAGTCTGATAATTGCAATTAGGAAAATCTAAAACAATATCAAACTACTTAACTCCCATAGACCCTGTATTAGACACCCTCACAGCAGCAGCAAAAATATATTTAATTGTAATTTAATGCAAAGGTAATATAATACAAAGTAAAGTATTATGTGCATGCATTATTTATTTATTTATTTTTTTAAATATAAAATCCTTTGCTGGATTTGCTATGCTGATAATTCAGTGTGCTGTCAGTCTGTGAAAAGGGTCCATATTAAAGGGTTAACACTTCAATCCCTTTTGTATATTATAATATGTAGTAGTTTTAGCATTGTTCAATCTCATTAATAATTAGTACATTGCAATACTTTATAAATGCATTGCTACACTGAATTTTACATAGTTTGGCTAATTACAGCTGTGATGTACACTCCCCACAGTATGTTTGAATCTTTGAACCTCTAGCTCCTCCTGGAGGACAAATGTGGTTCTGCATGCATTGTTACCATACCATCAATTTCAATACCATGACAGCTGTTTTGCTAATAAACACTGCTAAAAATAAATATTAACATTTAAGCAATATCCATGAAGGTAAATGTATTTGTCACTTAAACCAAAATTTACAGCATCACAATCTGAAAAACAATATTCATTCATTCATTAAACTGCTTGTCCTCTGTATGATTGCAGAGCTGGTGCTGTGGGCAGTTTAGTGTCTCCAGTTCACCTGTGCATGTCTTGAGGATTGTGGGGTAAACTGGACCCAGATGAAACCCACGCAGACATGGGGAGAGCAATCACAGAAAGTGCGCAGACAGGGTTCTGGTCCCAGTTCTCAAGTCATTCTGGGCATTTTTGCAGCATGAAAGGGGGCAGGGAAGATCGATTTTTAACTTGCTGGTGGAGAAGTGCTGACACGGTCTATGGCGGGCTCAGTGAGAAATGTAACAACGTTGCATTAAGTTGCTCTGCCTGTGTAAGTGTATAAAACTGAGGAAGAGAGAGACACAAACTGCTGATTCACTCTCGCCCATTCAGTTTCAATGTCTTCCCAGCAAAAACAGAAGCCTATACTGGCAATTTATATGATAACCAATACACTTCCAGTGATTTTTACTGTGAAAAGAAAACAGAAGTGCTGCACAAGAGACATCCTCACTGTGAGGTGACAGTGTTACCTACTGTGCATCATAACAATAGTAAAACTACTTCCATTTGCAATCAAGCACAAAAAACACAACCAAACAGTGACCTGCACTGATGCATTTATCTACACTGTCAGTGTACAGTTAAACCATAACAATGTAATTTGTAGATGATTGGATATTTAGATGCTATTGGCTACATGCTGCTAACATTTAAAGTAGGGGTGCACCGATCCGATATTAGGATCGGATATCGGCCGCGTTATTGAGTATAGTTTTTTTTTTGAACTGTACGTAATTATAAGCTATACACTTGCTGTACGTCTCATAAAACGTTCAGAAATCTCAATATGTGGGATTA
>JAUCMS010000031.1:18597515-18617623 GCA_032357445.1 Enteromius radiatus | reverse complement strand
TAATGATGCTTTGTATCACAGGAATAAAATACATTTTAAAATATATTCACACAGAAAACAGTTATTTTAAATTGAAATAATATTTCACAATATTGCAGTTTTTTCTTGATTTGTAATCTAATAAATGCAGCTTTGATGAGCAGAAGAAACATCTTTAAAAACCATTAAATATCTTACACTACCGTTCAAAAGTTTTAGATCAGTAAGTGCTGTAAATCGATTAAATGCGTCCAAAATAAAAAAATTGTTTGCATATATATATGTGTGTGTGTGTGTGTGTGTGTACTGTGTATAATTATTATGTATATGTAAATACACACACATACAGTTTATATTTTGAAAAAAAAATATTTATAGCATATAGTATAAACATTCATATAATTACATTATATTTTATATTATATAGGAATATATTTAATATATAAACATAAAACCTATTTTTCTTAAATATATACATGCATGTGTTTGTATTTATACTTTATAATTTTGTATGGTGTAAAATAAATTTACACCATATGCTCTTATATATATTATGCAAAAAAACTTTTATTTTGGATGTAATTAATAGTTTGACAGTGCTAATATATATAATTAAATTTTAGATTAACTAGTATTATAAAATATTATTACTATATATTCAGCCGTAATTTTTAATAATGTCACGAGTGCCCTCAAGCTCCGCCAGGGAAAACCTATCATCCACACACACTCAAATTCCCATCATGCATTGCTCACTCACACCTGCTGGCACTTGCAATCAGCACCCACAGCTGCAGCCTATCACCACACCCATCACACACTGCTTAAATAGCACAGTCACACAACAGATTAAGGCGAAGTCTTGATTTGCTCTGGCGATCTTACTAAGCGTTCTTACCCGTGTTTTGTTTTCCCTGTGATCGACTTTGGACTGTTTATTCCTGGATATACGCGCCCTGATCTGTGCCCGACCACGATTCTGCCATTCCTCCATTGCCCTGTTTGCTGTTGTCTGATCTTGCCTGTTTATGACCATGAGTCTTAATAAAGAACGCTCACACCGCAATATGTCTTACAAATTAACAACAACAATACCTTTATAGTACAACATTTAAATATATTAATGTAGACAACACTTTTATCCAAAGGGACCTGAGATTATTTGATACATTCATACATAAATAAAAACTGTCATGTAGAGTAGTAAGGTGCTTAAATGTATAATAAAATAGCTTTTATGGATCTGTCACTGTAGTGGACATGATGAGAATTAATATAGTGGTTCTTTTGTTCCCTCAGCATTTATGTAAGAAGAAAACGGACTTGGAACATGTCAAATGAATCCATTCTTTGACCATGTATAATACGGATTCCAAATAATTTGTCTTTTGCGAATAACAATTTCTTTTCTTTCTCACTAGAGACTTTGAGAAACTAAGCTTCTTTAAATCTCTATAACTGTCTCACAAACAAACAGACTCACCCCCACCCATTAAACTACTAATTAGAGGCTCATTAAGAAACTGTGGAGGCTTTATGTTTCACTGTCCTAACAGCTCAACAGTTGCTCAGAGCTGACAGCAAGCTGACCGTGATATATGTAATGGAAAAACTCTATGCTATTTTATGATCAACACATTTTAAAGTGAAAGGCTGTTTTAGTCAATGCATTGCTTATTTAACCTGCGTTTCTCTCTCTCCACTAATTCAAATGAAGTTTCTCTAACTATGTGCTATTAGCACATACTTTTAACACATATTAATAAAGCTAACAACTTTTTTGACTGACTTTTTAAAGCTGGGAATTAGTATATATTTTCCAATGAATAATGAAGTGTTTGTTTTCCACCAATAGCCAAACTACAGTCCAACAATAGCCTTATTGCCACTGTTCTATATATGCTTCTTTATTAACATGAAAATGACAGCTAGAAAAGAGAATAAATAGATGGGTTGTTTGTTAGAAACTAGGCCAAACGACTGCTGGCAAACAGAAGGGCCGCCGTGGGTCACAGTCTCGACGCGGAAGAACCAATGCCACCACAAAGGAAACAATAAAAACAAAAACAACTCTCACTAATGTGGAAAGTCGTGATGTAGTAAAGTCTAGACAATGCGTCATAATGTGAGCTCAGAATGTCTTTTTAATATTTCTCATGTTCTCATCATTAAATTAGAAATCAATTATACTGCAAAAAGTGATGAAAACAAAAAAATTATGCATTCCAGTTAATCTCAATCAAACTGCAGTCAGGTTATTTTTACTAAATAACTTAAAAAAGCAGCTAACTAACAATAAAACAAAAAAACTTATACTTAATACTTGACTTTGTTTTTGTTTCATTTCATTCAGCAACCATCTGTAATTCTAATATTTTTTTTATAAAAGTTTTGTGAGGATGATGAAAAACAAATCAGTACCAAGTATCTGTTTGATTTAGACATCATACATAACCCTGGCCTGACGTGAGGTGTCATAACTAAGTGTTGTAAGAGGTTAAAAGCACTGCCCTCCTTCGGGACTACAGTTTGACCCCCATGATCCTTGGCTGCCCATCCCATGGGAGTGAGAAGTCAATAAAAACGCTACTGTCAGTGTAATAGTGTAGTCAAGTGGACAATCAACCCAATCTGAGAATATTTACACTTTTTTTCCTCATCAGTGTATTCCTAAGCCTGCCACAAAGAAACTACAGTCTATTTTAGCAAATGCGATAATGTCTTATGGGTTGAGATGATCTTGACTTTAGAAGTATTCACAAAAACAACTAAGATGTGTGATGTAGCTTAGATACCTTAGACTTATAACCCACATATAAACAAGCACAAACAGCTGCTCCTAATACACGCAGCTCACCAAGAGGCCTGGCCAGGGACTCTAAACCCCAGCAGATTTGCTCCATAATGCCCTTACCCCCACCCCTCAAGTTCTACATTCTACCCTTGGTTGTGTGGCCCAGCCTAAATAGCCCTTTTGTCTGACTGGGACAAAAAAAACAACAGTGGCTGAGTGTCTGGTGTGGCACGTGCTTTGCTTTGTGCCGCTCTGAGCACTGAACAGGTGGGCAAAGACATCACAAAATATAGGAAAAAATATAAAAATGGACAAAAACAGACGTTAAAGCTGTCAATCACCCTGATGATATAATTCCAGTGTCAGGCTAAGAGGCGCAATCATGTGATCAGATATACTGGATCTTTACCGTGCTGTTTCTTTCAGATTAACCCAGAACCCATGGGTAGCTTATTGCTATGGGAACTGCTGAGGTAACCAAGAGCAGGTTATACATGATTGACTCATTCAAACAACACCTGATGGTCTCACTGGGATTTGTACCTACGCCCCAAAAGTACGTAACCAGTATACATAACCACTGTAGTGTCACAAAGATCACAATAAGAAATAAATTAAGAGGAGCTGAAGCCAGTTATTAGAAATGTTAGTATTTATATTCTTTTCAAGTTTCATAATCGATGAAAAACAGCTAATGTCTTTGTTTCTCTGTTTATGTTGTTCTCCATTTATTGTTGGCGACATATTTTATTCAAAAAGGATATTTATATTGATATCATTTACAATGGATTTTAATTCAATTTAATAGTATTTTATTTCAGGCTTTTTTAGATTACAAATTAAAGGGGAAGAAGGGCTAATGTACCCCCAAATTAAAGTACTGCATCATTTACTCTCCCTTATTTAAGGTCCAAAATTCCCATACAAAATGTTTGCACATTAAAAAATAAATACGACCTTGCGTTGTCAATCACGTTTGCATATTGCCTTCAAAAACTTACACCCGTCATATAAAAATGTTGCAGTTTTGCATTTGTAGCAAGCATTTTGATAAGAAAAAATGACAAATATGGAAAAAAAGCACATATGTGCATGGATCCTTTCTTCTGTTCAACACAAAAGAATATTTTGAAGAATTTTGCTAACCAAAGAGTTGCCAGTAGCCATTGACTTCCATAGGGGACAAAATACAAAGGAAGTCAATGGCTTTAAGCAACTGTTTTCTTACCAGAAGAAACAGGTTTGGAAGAAAAGTAAATGATGTAAGAATTTTCATGTTCTGGTAAATACTAGTTTATTTGAGTGAATGATATACTCACTTAACTGAATCTTTTTTTTCTGGTTGTATAAAGTAATGAATCTGAATTATTGATTCACTAGTGGAAACAATGGGTAGTTGTACCTGAAGCACAGCTGAGTGGCACTGAGGTCAATGGTTCACTCTTTCACAAAGGGCAGTTTCTGAGCTCTCACAAGCACGATCAAGTGCTCTGATTTCTCCAGCCTTTGATTAGGATAATGAAGTATTCCCAAGCGCAAATCACCTCTTTATCCTCAAACAATTAGGGGCCCTTGGAGGACTAATTACCCTGCTTAGGAAAGGGACCTGGAAGATGGTGGAAGAAGAAGAAGAAAAGAAGCTACAGAAATAGTCAACAGGGTTGCCAGGTTTATGTAACAAAACTAGCCCAATGTCACCAATATCCCAAACATAAAAACTCAAAATATGACACTCCCATACATAAAATACCTATTTTACAGTCTCTGTTATGTGTTATACACAGCAGTTTTCAACTTTAAAATATTAGTAATCATAAAGACTGCTTTCATAAAGGGGTTAATAGGAGTTTAAAGTTCCCTGACATCACAAAACTCACCATCTAGCGCAGTTTGATCATTGGTGGAATAAAAAATGGGGAAAACATTTACATTAAAAAGTAGTCTCTAGTAAAAGCACAGACTTTACAACCCAGTAAGTTTAGTTAAATTCATGGGGAAGTGTTTTGCCCTCACACAAAATTCCCAATTGCCTGGATTCCTATTCCTATTGCAATTTTAGTTTTTGAATGACGAATACAGACTACTGCCACTGCTTCTAATATCCAACTTTATTTCCTCTCACACAGGCGCCGAACATAATAGTTGGCTAGAATGTTTTGCATCTTGTTTTTGGTGAACACAGGCAACAACACAATCTGCTTCTATTACCTCTAGTTCTTTGACAATATGGTGTATCACAGCCTTCACAGGCTATTTTCAAGTCACTACTTGACTGTTTCTACCTTGTGTGTCATTTGCCATATGGATCAAGTTGTCAGTGCTAAATAGAGAAAATAGTTTTTTCAAAATTTCAGATCACTGAAATCACTCATAGACGTAGGCAAAAACTCATGTAAGCACAATGCCTTTATCAGTGTAGAATGCATCCCGAAACACCACCTACTTGCCGCCCACATACCATCATAGGATGTATTCAACTCAATCTCACAAGAAAAAGTAGCTATTTTATGAGCATGCAATTTCATACTAATTTCAAATGTATGATGATGAAAATGTATGATTTGTATGAAAAATCATTTTCCAAAAGCAAATTTGGTCGCAAGATTCTGTCGTTACCAATGAAGTTCAATGGATCAATGGATAATGATGCTTTTGCTAAGGAACGCCGTTATGCTGAGCTCACACATGCATGATTTTCAGAATCATCTGAACACTGTTGTTTTTACTCTTCATGAGTATCTGGGGTAGCATTCAGTTGCTGCTGTGTTCACATTGCATGATGAATCGGCAACAGGAGGCTTTACACTGCATGACTATGATAGGAAGAATAGCTGACAACTGTCCGCAAACTTCCCGCTGCCCTGTATCTTGCTCTCTCATTGGCTGTAGGTCATGGGCAATGTATTTTTCAATCAGAACTCATTTCACACAGCAGGATTTTGAATCGCTGACTGGCCCAGATATTTGGCATGTCAAATATTCTCTAAGATTACGTCTTTGATAATTCATGCTACATGATTTTCACTTGCAAAATCAGGGCTAAAATTGTGCAGTTTGAACTCGGCGTTATTGACTCAAGACTTGACTTGTTGGATATTCTGAGGAAGTGTACCAAGAAATTCAAACTCTTTTGCATTGTATTAAAACAAACTAAGATTGAAACCCCATTTGTGCTCCATTATATCTATATAAATCCTATATAAATACAAGTGCTCACAGAAGAGGTGTTTGAGACACAAGTATCAAGTGGAAACAGCTGTAATCAGATCACCGAAATTGCTTAATAGGAGGTCAAATCAGTACCTCATGGCAATTATTTCTTCAGTTCTCTGTAAATATCACCTCTAACAATAGTGACTGCAACGAATATATGATAGCTGCTTTTACACTATCCTGCTGAATAGTTTTGTGTAGTCACATTTGCTGGAAAAAGACAAATATCTGATAATGCTCCAATTCCCCAATATTCCTGCTCAAGAGTGGATTTGTGCCTGTTCTAAATTGTAACCCACAGGAAGATTTCAATACAAGTTCTTTGTACACTGATTTGCGTCAAAAATAGATAAGAAGAAAATAGATAGATGGTTGCTTGCAGAAGCCATACTTGCTGATGTTCTATGACTGCTCCCCCTGAACTTTTGCTTTGTGCTGCATCCATGCTGTCTCATTGGCTGTATGCAATCATAGCTGATGTAATTTCCAGTCAAAACACATTTCACACTGCAGAACTCTGAAAGATCCAGATATTTAGCATGCTAAATCATTTTTTACAGCATGCACAATTTTTAACAGAAAGAAATCCGTATTTAGCATGTTATTTCAAATTTCTATACTTAGCATGCCTCAGATCATGTCTTTGTTTCACATGAACAAATACTGATTTGCCTTTGATTTCAGGCAGTTATTGGTATCCAAAAAAGAAATTGGGGGGTTACAATTGTCCAGTGTGTACACACAAGCCATGTGGAACCATGTGTGTTTTTATGGTGTGTTTATGCACCTTCATTGCACTTGAAAATTTTAAACCCCATTCACTGCTATTATAAAGCTTTGAAGATTTCTAATGTAACTCAGACTGTATTTACCTGAAAGATGAATGGCTTGAGGGTGAGTCAATCAACCCTCAATTTAGATTTTTGGGGTGAACTATCCCTGTAAGCACTGTGCTCTGCTATGGTGTGGACAGGGCCTATTTCAGATCCTGAGAACTCTTAAGTGATGCTTTGCTGGAATATAGTTTATTAGCTAATAATTGGCGAATGAATGAAAAGCAATTTAGGCTGTCTGAGTGGATCTGTAGGGACTGATAGAATAACAAATCCTAACTACCTTCTCCTGTCTTTTTCCACTAATATACAGGCTCAGAGTCAAGCACAGTCCATCAGGGAGAGCCTCAAAGCAATAATCTCATGATTTTGGTCTAATTAATTAGCGGTCTCCGATACTCTTTCTAACAAGTGCACCTTATTTGTGAGAGATTAAGAGCATTGGAAAGGTGTAAATGATTGGTAAGACCTCCTCTGCGCACCTGCTTAATTGGGCTAATGATGGACCCCAGAGGGTTTGTGGTGGAGAGACTACACAGTGTCTCACCAGGACGAGTCCTGGCCAAGGTAACGCAAAAAAAAAATGGTAAAAAACAAATGCACAACAGGTTAGAAGTAGTAAACCACATGCACTACATAAAATCAACTAAACAGACATTTATGAATGTCACTCGCGCCAGTTCAGATGAATCGTACATTCCTGTTGACCAAGTTCTGGGAATGAGCGCTCGTGTTTGGGATTATCAGTTTGCTCTTACACTGTCTGTTCATGTAGGACATTTAAAAAAACATTGCCATTAGAGTCTAAATAATCCGCTGTGAAAGTATTTCCATTTGTCCCTTTAAGGAGATTTTTCATTAATGGGCTACAGGCCTAACAGAGGAAATAGGCTAGATGTTGGGTAGCTGTGCCATATAGCGTAATCCTCAACTTTAGTCTCATGGGAGCCTAAATGGACTCTGAATGTGGATCTTGGGTGTGCATTAGCTAAATAGGTATTAACTTGACCAGTAGACGCTGCTATTACACAGAGTTTCAGCACAGCATATGTTGAGACTTCATAATCAGCTTATACATTTTAGTTTTAGTTCTTTCTTCTCCACCATTCCAAATGACCAAATATTGCTCTTTTTAATCTCGCTTGTTCACTTGCGTTGTGGTGCTAGTTAATACCAGGATCAAAGACCATACAGGAGGCCGAGGCTCGGAATGACAATGTCTTAGGTTGTTGCCACTGAGCTCAGTTAGTTCAACACACTGTCTCCATGCCGTTTACATTTTTCATATGAGCAGAAATTCAGAAATGACTAATTTGAATCAATGAAAGGAATTTAAAGGAAAAAGGAAGGAAGCCAGAAAACCGCTCTGTTCTGTGTGTGCGCGCGTGTGCTCTGTATATTAACACACATCCAGACTTGTCAGGCTGTTAGTACTATTATCAGTTTCAGATCTCCACAAATCCACAGATTTACGCGAGCAGTCAGAGAAATTAAAATCACATGCTTTTTGGTGCTCTTAACCCAATCCCTTTAGACTTCATTTTTAAAACATCTAAATCTGTTATTACTGGCACAAAACCCTTTTAATTTAATCTTTGACAAGATTATCAGATTCATTGATGATGTCACAAACTTAATAAATAAATAGTGTAAAAAGCACAGAGTGAGCTTAGACTGGATGAGCAGGACAGAATAGATAACCCGCTGCTCCATTGATTAGCCTTGATGGCCTGATTATCCTCATCATTATTATTTTTCGAAGTAAGTGATTTTAAGGGTAGATCTTAACGATCTGAACTTAGGTAAATCTGGTTTTAATAATTCTAATAATAATTATAATAATAATTTAATAAATCATTAATAATGATTATTTGCAAATTAACCAGCTTTTAAACACGTGCAATCTATAATAATGATGCGATATGTCTACAGTTGTTATTATTATGTGCTAAAGCGACTAGTTGGGCGCTAAGCTGTCGTGTGTCCAATAACACGCAGGTTTTCGTGGCAGACACGGAAGTTTGGAAGGGTCGAGGGACCAGTAGACTTCAGTGACTGTCTCTTGCTATACCAAGCGCCAAGGCAACCTGTGCTCATAAGAAGCCTCTGGCTCGTGAATGGTTAAAGAGAGCCCATTGTTTAGCCTAACATCGACCAACGCGGGGTGCGGATTAGAACGGCGTCTGCCCGTCCCATATGTTACTTCAGGGCTGCGTTGCCCGTAATTAAAAAAGAAAGATGCGCTCTGCAGGAATGGAGGCCCTTGGTTTTGCTCGTGAACGTCAAGGCGTCTGATCTTTCATTGATTGGGCACTATTAAAAGAACACCAAATTCGAAGTTACAACCCCTGGGAGCATCCTGTGTGGCAAAGCATGCCTGTACACATATGAAACAGACTGTAACAGCATTGTTAAAAGTCAGTAGCATGTGCGCAGGAGTTGTGGGCTTCCTTCACGCCCTGTTTATCGGTAAATAAGCAGTGAGTCGCTCCAAACATCACGGACGAAACTGGTTTATAACTATACTGTAGGCAGGCTGTAAACAACTTTGCCTCCTAATAGGCTATTTATTCGGACTTATTTAAGAGACCGAATAAATATTTCATCACAGAAACTTTAAAAAGGCAAGTCCACATTTAAACAAAGGTGGAGTTTCCAAAGCACTCACGCTTGGCTTTACGGCACGTTTCCTTAAGATATCGTTATCCAAGTACCAAGTAACGAGTGTAAATTAACGAAAGCCTCATTTATGTGTACATCTTTCTCGTTGTTTTTACAGTTTATAGATTATCATAGAAAAATAAGTGTCATTTAATGAATAATAACCCGCAGTTGTTATAGTTGCGTAACCATTGTACACTAAATAAAAAGATAGGCTGTAGGTGAAAAAAAGACCCACATTTTACGCGTCACGAGATTTTACATAACAAAAAACATCTTATCCTATGTAGGCCTACTTTTAAAGCATAAGTAACTAATTGCAATGAATAGAATACATTATTTTTACAAGAACCGACCAGATTTATTTATTGTAAATTATTTAAATAAAGTGTTGACTCTTTTTCTCCTCATTGCTTCCTTCAGTACGAATGTATATCGATATATAGCCTAGCCTATATAGAGAGAGATCCTATATATAGCCTAAGCTATATATATATATATATACTTACACCGCTGATGTCCGTCGTTGTAATGCTGTTCTGCGCGCATATGTTAAGTTAGAAAGGAGCACAACACTGTAAATGTTAAATAATAGCTACAACGCCCCTTAAGATGATCAGCACCACGGGAAATCCCATCACTTTCACTTATCTTTATGAAGTTGAGCATTAATATTTCCGAAACCCTGGCTTACCAAAGCCCTAATAATTTCTTGAATTAAATTCAGAAATGTTCAATAACTTCTAGCTTCCAAACAATCTGACGTGCATTTCCATTCTGTTTTCTTGTTGGGAGACAAACTCTTAAACATAGCAAGAGTCTGCCTTAAATCATCACCTGGTGAAATGCAACGCTAAGAAGACCCAAAAATATAAATAATTGTATACTGGAAAACTGTTCATATTTTACCTCCTATAGACTACACTACATTATGTCGATAATACTCAGTCCAGTATAATCCATGCTTTCCCCCTCAGCATTATTTTAATTTATCTACATGTCTAGAGGCTAAATAAGGAATTCCTATAAGGCTGTATTGTTACAGTTGAAATACGACAGCATAGATGATGACGTGTTTTATAGAACATCAGCTAAGATGGCGAATTATTTACAGTGATAGCCTATATCAGGAATCGAGAAAGAGCAATACATATGTTTACATGTTATATAAGTTATTTCTGTGGTGTCCTGAATTGTAATTGACCCACTAACTGTTGGGGTGGGTGGCAATGGCGTCAAGTTTCGCCTAACTGTAACTCAAAATTCAATTAACTGTCGTTGCAACTGGCACGTCTGTCCGCCACAATGGCAGTAACTGTCGTAATTGACCTACTTAGCTCAAGTATTTTCTCACTTCAGGCTTACAGACACGACGGTTGGATGAAAATGGCGATTAGAATTAGGATGTGTTTTATTACGATAAACGTTTTATGAGAATGGGATATGGGATAAATAAACAATGGTGTGATTTATGTGAGTTCAAGTATTTTAGAACAAAAATATATATTTCTGTAGTGATAAAGGTAAAGGTGATGATACAGTAAAGGTATACTTTATGTAATTTATTTTTCGCCCTTTTTTATTTTTTATATGGTTAATTAATTAAGTAATCTAAACATTACTAGCAAGCAACTTAAACGATTCCTTTATCAATAATACTAAAACATATTTCTCTAGTAGCACTCTTTTTCCTCAAGTTGTTTTTTTGGGTTTACATTTGTACATTACACATTTTACGTGATTAATATTATGCTTTATTGGTTGAATTATGTAGCCTATATCTCGTTTAAATACTATTTCGTTTATTACTTTATTTTCACAGTTTTATTTGTGCTTTGTGTGTCAGTTTACCTGACCAATACCATCTTAATCTCCTAAATTCAATGAGCTTTTATCTTAGACATTAGGCCTAGCTCCTGAGACGTAAGATGATTCAGGTATATTCTAAGCCGTTATGAAAACATCATGTGTTCTTAGACCGTTTTGGACAGTGCATATACATTTTAAACAAGCAACAAGTAAGATATAGGCTGCTGGATTCCGGTCAGGGCCATTTTAGAAGTGAGTTGTTTTATTTATTTATTATTTTTTTATTTTTGGAAAAAACACCTGGGCAGCTTAGTCGTTGAACTAGTTGGTACATAGTGAAAAAATAACGGTCTCAGTCATTCTTTTCTTTACTGAGGTTTCAGAGTTCGTTTGAAAGTAGAGCTGCTTCAAAAAAAAAAAAAAGTATGCAAAAATAGATTTTAATTCAAATCTGTAAAAAAATACAAATAAAATTATATATATATATATATATATATATATATATATTCTTTTCCTAACGAAGAGTTTGCAAGGTCAGTCATAATTTCAGGCGAAGTTATTTAATGTAGCCATTTTTTTACGCGGAGTGCTTTAAATAGTGTTACTGAACTTGAGTTTGGAGTTGTACTTGTTTTCTTAATTTTATCGCTGTTTAGTGCTTATTTTATTTGTCTAACTTGTCACAGCTTTAAAAAGATGTTGTGTATAACCCCTCAACTGCATACATTTTTCATCTCGCTGTTTGGCTACATGTGTAAATCCAATAAAATAAAAATAAATAAATTATTGAGAACATTTCCAACATACAGTAAGCTTCATTTCATTCCAAATTCATCTGGAAACGCTTTAGGTTTTCTACAAATGTTCTGATCATTTCGCACCATTATTTAAATTGTCTTTATAGTGAGGATGTGAATGAAAAGATTATTTGGCAATGTCAAGGACGATAATTGAATGTTCCACTGCTCGCAATTATGATGGAAGAATTCAGAGATTCGATTCTGACTCCCTGCCTCCAAGTGAAATAGTGTAATTATGAGATGTCGCTCAAGTCGGGCCCTTACAATAGAATTATTCCAGGACCCGACGGTAAAGTCCTCAGTTCGCTCTCTACCCCTCCTTCACCGAGGGGACTCTTTGTGAAAGTTTTCCACTCGGTCACAGAGGACTCCGGGGTGTTAGCTTTGTCCTCAACTGTATAAATCAAATTTGGAATTAGAGTATTGAGTTTGTACTTTATTGTTTGCCTCTTTATTTGAATAGATTTTGGTTTGTTTATTGGATGTATGTTGCAATTGTTTTTTTTCTTCTTCCTGAATTCGCGTCATGAGAATTCAGCACAACAGATATTGTAGAATTGTGACGGCATGCAAATATATAATATATAGGACACACACACAAACATATACACACACGCACACTTTTCTATTGTCAAATGCCATCCGTTGTTGCAACACAGACCAAAATGGTGCTGTTCTGCATTCAGAAAAGGCGGTCTTTAAAGAAGGCTTTGAGTTACGTTTGAATTGCCCTCTGCCCTAAAGAAACCCCGCCAGTGAAATATTGGGATTAACTGGTCTTTGAGGCGCGGATTAGCGCGACTTTCCCAAGCCGCACATTCCTGGTGCCATGTCTCTTAAAACGAAAGGGCCGGAAACCCGGCGGGGAAAATGAGAAATAATTAAAATTTGCTCACGCTTTGCAGTTCCAAAGATACATTTACTTTAAATGTCCTGATGTTTAATAGCCAAATTACAAGACGCGTACAACCCAGTGCTTTTCAAGTTTAACCTTTAATTTAAGCTTCTGACTGGGCCTGTACCTTATCAAAGAGTATCCCTTTATAAAGCACTTGTTGACGCGCATAATAAAATTGATTGGAATACAATGATATGTAGAGGTGGGCAATTTCTTGTAAGTCAACCAGGAGAACGCTATTAAAATTTAATACGGATATGCACGGGATCTTTTTCCTCCAAAGGAAATGGTTACCATTTCCACAAAAAACCTGTGATTAAGTTAATAAAATAATTCACATTTAGACCTATCCTCTTGATAAACAGATCAAATAATTTAACGCACACGCCATTTGCCATCTGTTTCTTCAAACAACATCATCGCACAAGGAAATCGATTAAAATTTGGTGTTTCGCTTAGCCGTCTTTTTTTTCCTTCTTTTTCTTTGTATTAGCTGATCTATTAAAACACAAGCACACACATACAATTCATAATAAATTTTAATAACTCGTCCAGACGTAATAACTTTAAATATGGTGTCAGATTTGAAATTGTTTATTCATATTTCTGTGGCGGGACCACATTACCACTCCAGACAAGTTTGAGATCCACGTGGGTGGTATATCAGTTATGACCAATGGAGATCAATAAGCGGGGACAGACAGTTCCTTTCTTACACATTCTCTCGAGTCCCTGTATTTTCGAGATTGTTTGTCTCTTGAAATTAATCCAATAGTAATCACGTGACTAGTATTATTTATCGTCGTGTTTCCTTAAAGAAAAAAAAAAAATCTATTAAAATCACAGCCGAGTCTTCGCAGATGCGACGGAGCTCACAAATTGCATACAGTTACAACAGATCACAGTTTCGAAGGCTAGCACAGATAAAAAAAACACAAATGTACCATTTATATAAGACACACATTGATTGTCTTTTAAAAACTACATATTGATTCCTTATAAACACCTTTTCTTAAATAAAGTAGTGCATCCAGGTCGCCATGGGGGCGTTCAGCGCACGCACACACACTCACTCACGCACACTCGCACGCACACGTACACAAGCACTCGCACACATCCTCTCTATCATCCTCCTGATGGAAGTGTCTCTCGTCTTGCCAACATTGAAATAGGTCGGCGTGCTGTAAGAGGCTTAGAGAAAGCCTGCCCATTCCAAGCACTTAACCAAAAGATTGGCTCCTTTTGCCGTGTAGTTTTTTCTCCTCTTTTCTTGTGTAAGGATTTGTTCCGTGGCTTTGACCTAACTTATTACAAATTCACTTTGATTCCCTGTACCTTAAACAACAGGTTGTGGTCAAATGGCCTATGTTTATACGCATTCACGACCCTTCAAATAACTACTTTGCAGGCCACGAGGGGTGCATGTAGCTCAAATAGATATTTCATGTCAAAGACGAACTTCAAAAGCGCTGTCGGGCACAATGCAACCCATCCATCTCGGAGAGTTCGCGTGTCACGGAACACTTCTTTTTTTTTTTTGGAAGGATGGCAGGTCTACAAGGTTTATTTTATGGTCTTTTAGTGTGTTGATCGGACAGAATGGCAGACGTTTCGTTAGTTTCACAACACCTGGAATTTCCAGGAGGAAGTCTGATCTTTGTAATCCAAGCAGTCAGCATTGAAGTTCAGTTTCCACGAGGACGCTTGGTCCTTATAATCCAAGCAATCCGCGGTGGAGTTGAAGCCGAGCCCCGAGGCGCCGTAACCTTGCGTGGGGAGGGACGCGGGAGACTGGTTCAGGTGACTGGTGACAGCGTTGCTGCTCATGGGGCTCAAAGTGGATCCTGGCCCGGTCAGCTGATGGTGCATGGGCGTCAAGTATGAGCCGCAGTCCATGCCCCCGAAGTAGGATGTGGAACCAGCGTAGCCCTGGCTGTATCCAGACGCTTGAGTATAGGTCATGGGGTAGGATCGCTGCATGCAGGAGGAGGAGGTAGAGAGTGGGTCTGACAGCGGGGAGATGGAGGCCGGGCTCCAAATGGACACCGGCGCGGTTGTGGTGGAGATGGCCGGGACTGAAGTGCTGGAGGGCGGGGTGAACTGGCCACTCGCCCCGCTCTCAGAACTGGCCTCCCGCGCTGGAGAGCTCTTCTTTTTGGCAGGTCGCACCTTGTTCTGGCCTCCGTTTTGTTGTTGTTGCTGCTGCTGGCGACACTTTGCCCTTCGGTTTTTGAACCAAACCTGACGTGATAAAAAGGGTTTATTAATATTTACGCTATGAACTTCACTTAAGTTGTGGGGTGGCGCTGTATAATTATCTTTGCGCAAAATCAGAAACAACCAACATTAGTATAGACATTTTAGTATAATGCGCCTCTCATCCCATAAAAATGTCTACGGATTTTAGATGGTTTAATTTTTAAATTAAGACACTCTTGCATGACTTGAATGATACGTACCTGTACACGGGACTCCGGTAAGTTGATTTTCAAGGCCACCTCCTCTCGCATGAAAATATCCGGGTAGCGCGTTTTCGCGAATAAAGCCTCCAGCACATCTAGTTGCGCTCTAGTAAATGTTGTCCTTTCTCGCCTCTGCTTTCGAGGAGTCGCTGTTTTAAATAAACAAATGCATCACAAGGTTGTCCATCCGTAAATATTTCATGCATAGATTCATTTAAAAAGCGGGTTATAAATATTAATGTATAATACCAAAATATTTATAGGCCTATAAAATATGAATATATCTAAAACCGTTGACGTAACTTATTTTATTTTTAGTAAACCATTTGAAACTTTTCGTCGCTTGATATGTCATCAGTGGTGCAATAAAAATAACACAGGCCTATCGGGTAGCAATATGTCATAATAACATTTAGCCCACATTTTTATTTTAAAACTTGTTTTTTTTTATTCTTACGACGTACAAACTATATAGCTACATTGAATTGTGTGAGATTGTTTTTCAAAAAGGCTCTGAACTTCATTCATAACTGCCTCATACCGCTACAATTTAATTATGCATCAGCTACACATAACCGCTGAATAATAAGTTTCATCTCAAGAAGCCTTGAGTAGAGTGTAATTATGAGAGCATATAAATCAAATAGCCAGGCCTACTATTTACATTTAAGCACGTACGGGCAAAAGTGTAACTACATATTTTTCATCTATAAACCAGTATCGTTGTGTGCATACATTTCAAGTATCTTTTACATAAAATGCATAATGTCTCTCACCTGGGTATCCAACGGAAGGGTGCAGAAGGTCCATACCGGAGGTAGTTAAACTTAGCCCGTTGACCGTGTAAGGTGGTTGCTTGAGATACGACATCATGCTAAAGATGGTTGCGGGGGGGTTAAAGTTGGAGAAAATTTGGAAGGCTGAACACCGGCCCCTTTAGTCTTCTTTTCTTTTATAGCCTTATTTCTGCTTCTAGCTCGTTAACGTCTTCAGCAGTGCAGGTGAAACCGAAAACCCTGTTTTAAAAAAAAACGACAAAGATAAACAGGCGTTCACTTAATTGCGACGACTGAGGCTGTTGTTTCAACGTCTGTCATTAGATAGAAACAGGGTTCCTCTAGCTGCGATGGCTTATAGGCGAATAAACCACGTCCACACCGCAACGTGCTCTTAAAGCCGCTCCAGACCTCCAGCTGTCCTCATGAGATGAACGAAGCTCATCTTGACAAACGCCCCCCGTCCCTCCCCTTCCTCCCCTCTCCCCACCAACCCCAAAAAGTAACATCTATTAATTGCAACAAGTCTTCACAAAGACAAAACTCCATCGTTCAAATGTGCACACCAGCCCGAAACACAATTTGCATAGGAACCCGGCTAATTGTCTCAGACATAAGAGCATTGATTGGGTGCTATTGGTGGAGACAAAGGCCACTGTTAGCCTGATAACTAATGCTGATAACAAAAGCTCCATTGGCAAGGAACAAAAGTAACAATGACAAAAGTAACCACCTTCTTTCACCACTCACATTAGTCAAAAGAGCAGGCTATAAACCTTTAGCATTTTTTCTGAAATTGCATGTTAATTCGTACTATGCTGAAAGGAGTATAACAATACATTAACGTTAATTTTAATTAATATTTTGTTGCTAGATAGATTGTTATTTTATTAGTTTAGATATTAGTTTATTAGACTTTAAAAATAATTTAACTCAAACGAACAGATCGGGCTATTAGCCAATCAATTTTTGGGGCCTTAATGAAACAAAAAAAAAGTTTTTCGTAACAGGCCATTGTGTCAAGCGAAACTCCTAATTAACCGAAGTTCAGCATCATCCAAATCACAATCCTGCCTGAATACATGATGAAATTATTAAACAAAAACTTCAGCCTTATTATGCAAAAAAAGTTGTTTTTTTTTCTAATCCAACGGTTTCGCCCCTCAATCTGTCACTTTAAACAGTCCTCGTCTAACAGTTGCGCAGCCGCTCAATAGTAATTACCTCATCCAATAATTAATTATGATAAATGTTGTTGTTGATAAATTAACGAGATAATCCGTGTGGCACGCGCTCCCCTAATTACTGGACGCTACCTCTTCAGCTGAACGTTTGGCCTCATTGATTCTGTGCATGACTACAATAAAAATCACACGCGTGCGCGCTCGCACACACATACACTCACAGACACTTCAATGCAACGGTGTCTCTGACATGATACAGAACAAACTATTGAAATTATAAAAAAGGTAACGAGACTACAATCATCAGATGTTCATTTGTTCAAGAAAGAGGTAAATAAATCAAGCAGTAGGCTATGTAACGACGCAATATTAAATGCATGTTATGTACTCCTTGTTTATTTGTATTCATATTCTCATCAGAAATAAGAGCAGTGTGCCGAATTATGTCGCTCGTAATTCGCTCATTTTCCTTTTATCGGTTTCACCCAAACGGTTAAAATGAGCAAGAAAACTAAAAGCTGATTTAAATTATTATTATTATTATTATTATTATTTTTAAGTGAAACGCGTACTGCCACAAATCAAGATATGTGTCAATAAATATCATAAATATTAAATAAGTACCACGCGTATAGTTTAGCCTAATTGTTTGGCTTTCTCAAAATACAAGCACAAGAACGTTTGAGCTATAAAAAGATAGACTGCAAAGAAAGATTCATTTAGCCTACATTTCACAAGAACGATAGGCTATTAATATTAGCCTAATAATACAAATAATAACTGTTCGCGTAATCTTAATACAGAAAAATACATTTCACATGACTACATAAGGCGGGCTACTTACTGAATAACTGGATTCAATTCAAAGTCCGTTAAAGTTTTATGTCCAATAGCGAATATACGTCTAAATGGTTACAAAAATATTGAAGACATCAAGATAAAATCCTTTTCATCAAACCGTGAAGCAAATGAGTTATGATGAAGCCTCTACAGCTAAACGCGAAGAATGGATAAAATGGTTTAGAGAGATTAAAGCACATACGGTTATGATTCGCTGCTCTTCTGGGTTGAAGTTGCTGGAGTCTGATTTGTACAGCACGCTGGCCAATGAAGAGCTCAGGACTGGAGTCTGTTTCTCTCGCAGGGCCCTTTGCAGGGAAACAAATGTCGACAGCTACTTTTTGATGCAAACTCTCCAGCCAATGAGAGCGAGGCCCTAGCGGAGCACATTCTCATCTCTGAGAATCAAAGGAATGTCATTTTATGTTGTAACATTAACTCATAGTGTTATGAATAAATGGAAAGAAATATATATATATTTTGTTTTTACAGTCCTGTCTTTTTTTTAAAACAATGCTGTTATATTTTTGCATGATTGATCTGTTTGAAATGACTTTTTTTTGTGTCCTACGGTGGCCCTTAGTAAACGTGGGATAGTTTGCAATCTTACCACTTAAAAAGTTGCAAAGCAAACAATAGTATGATTTATATAATCTCGAGCATGATTATTAATAACGAGTGTAAACATCACACTCAGCTCTATAATTCTCATGATTTAACGGCGAGGTTAAAACAAACGTTGAATACGGACGCTTGAATCCACGCAGACCTCTTGCTTTTCTGTTGCGTCGCTGGAGGGATTTACGGGGACTTAATTCCTTAAAACTGTCCTCTCGTCCACATGACGCTCAAACTGCAAGTGCTCAAGCTGATATACCCAAATGTATCAAGAGATGAGTGCATCGCATTGCCATGGGGCTAGATTAGGGCCTTTTATAAGACATGTAGAATACACGTGAAACCAGTGTGGAGTACCGCAACGAGGAGGTGAATTAGGTAGCTTTAAAAATGTTTAAAACAACATGTTGCCAATACCCACTTCGGGATCGGGATTCTTCTGTGTGGGAGGAAAGCCGACTGTATCATAACAGCTTTAAGTCATACATTTTAAGATATCCTGAGAAGAGGAGAACCTGACAAGCGCCCGGGTGACTCGACTTGCACGGACAAATGAACAACGGTGAGCAACAAATTAACAAAGATCATTGTTATTTAACGCATGCTTCTTTTTTTGTTTAATTGAATGCAGCTCAGGTATATTTACATGAAATGCAACTTTTTATGATTCAAAATAATTTATGAATATACATTCTACCTATTATTATTAGAATTACTATTATTGTTACTATTATTATTATCACTGCTACTTCCACTACTATTGTTGTTGTTTGACATTACCGTCAGATTTAATTCTTATTATGGCAAACTATAATTTCCTATCCATATATGATCATTCATAAGGATCATAACGTTCTAATTCTAATATATATATATATATATATATATATATTTTTTTTTTTTTCAGTTTGATATTATTGAAGCATAAATTATAGCAAATGGTACAATTTTATTAGCTATTCATTTTATTATTTTTTGAGATTATGGTATTTTCCTGTTTACTACCCTACTAATAAATTATACAATCTACAACAACTAATAATATTAATAATAATTTTATGTGCCATCATGCTTGTGTATTTCAGTGACACTTGAGTTTATTCCTCTTTTTTATTTTATTTGCATTGGATGATGCCGTTTAGTAAAAGCAAAAACAATTTACAAACATGACTAATAAAACGTTCTTAAATTTTGTAATGCCTATAATAGGTTATTTTATATTACACACACACACACACACA